>PVKZ01002663.1:0-28289 GCA_004027375.1 Macroglossus sobrinus
CCAACAAATTGGACAATCTAGAAGAAATGGATAAATTCCCAGAATTATACAATTTCCCAAGACCGAGACAAGAGAAACAGAAAAACTGAACAGACCAATTACCACTAATAAAATTGAATCAGTAGTCAAAACATTTCCAAAAAATTAAAGTCCTAGACCAGATGGCTTCATATGTGAATTTTACCAAACATTCAAAGAAGAATTAACACCTGTTCTTCTCAAACTATTTTTAAAAATTCAAGAGGGAAGTCTCCCTAATTCTTTTCACGAGGCCACCATTACCCTGATTCTAAAACCAGACAAAAACTTCACAATAAAATAAAACTATTAGGCGGATATCCCTGATGAACACTGATGCAAAAATCCTGAACAAAATATTAGCAAACCAAATTCAGAAACACATTAAAAATAACGTACATCATGATCAAGTTGAATTGATTCCTGGATGCAAAGTTAGCAAATCAATTAATGTGATACACTATGTTAACAAATTGAAAGATAAATGTCATATGATCATATCAGTAGAAGCAGAAAAAGAGTTTGACAAAGTCCAGCATCCATTTATGATAAAAGCTCTCAGGAAAATGGGAATAGAGGGAACATACCTCAACATAATACAGGCCATATATGACAAACCTACAGCTAACATTATATTCAATGGAGAAAGGCTAAAAGCCTTTGCCCTAAGATCAGGAACAAGACAATGATGTCCACTTTTACCACTTCTATTCACATTGCACTGGAAGTCTTAGCTACAGTAATCAGACAAGAAAAAGAAATAAAAGGCATCTGAATTGGAAAGGAGGAAGTAAAACTGTCATTATTTGCAGGGAACATGCATTATGTGTAGAGAACCCTAAAGATTCCACCAAAAAAACTGTTAGAACTGATCAATGAATTTAGTAAAGTAGCAGGATACAAATTAATATTCAGAAGTCAAGTGCATTTTTATACACCAATGATAAACTTTCAGAAAAAGAAATTAAGAAAACAATCTCATTTATAATTGCATCAAAAACAATAAAATATCTAGGAATCAAATTAACCAAGGAGGTAAAAGACCTATTCTTGGAAAATTATAAGTCATCAAAAAAGAAATTGAAGATGATACAAATAAATGAAAGCATAAACCATGCTCATAGGTAGGAAGAATCAACATTGTTAAAATGGCCATACTATAGATTAAATATGCTTTCTATCAAAATACCAATGGCATTTTTCAGAGAACTAGAACAAATAATTCAAAAATTATATGGAACCATAAAAGATCCCCAAAAGCCATAGCAATCTTGAGAAGTAAGAACAAAGTTGGAGGTATCAAGTTACTTGATATCAAACTATATTACAAGACTATAGTAAGCAAAACAGCATGGTACTGGCATAAAAACTGATACATAGATTAATGGAAGAGAGTAGAGAACCCAGAAATAAATCCACGACTATACATTCATTTAATATAGGACAAAGGAGACAAGAATATATAATAGAGTAAAGACAGTCTCTTCAATAAATGGTGTTGAGAAAATTGAACAGATATATGAAAAAAATAAAACTGGACCAACTTCTTACACAGTATGCAAGAGTAAACTCAAAATGGATTAAAGACTGAAATGTAAGGCCCCAAACCAGAAAGCTCCTAGAAGAAAACATGGGCAGTAAACTCTCTGATATTGCTATTAGTAATTTCTTTTCTGACATATCTCTCTGGGCAAGGGAAACAAAAGAAAAAATAAGCAAATGGGCCTACATCAAACTAAAAAGTTTCTGCACAGCAAAGTTAGCCATCAACAAAATGAAAAGATAGCCTACTAAATGGGAGAAGATATTTGCCTATGATACAACCGAAAAAGGGTTCATATCCAAAATTTATAAAGAACTCATATGACTCAACAACAGAAAAACAAACAACCCAATTAAAAAATGGGCGGAAGACCTGAATAAAGATTCTCCAAAGAGGAAGAACAGATGGTTAATAGACACATGAAAAGTTGCTCAAGACCACTAATCATTGGAGAAATGCAAATTAAAACCACAGTGAGATGTGATCTCACACCTGTCAAAATGGCTATCATCAATAAATTGAAAAACAAGTTTTGGCGAGGATGCAGAGAAAAGAGAACCCTCATACTCTGTTGGTGGGATTGCAAATTGGTACAGCCACTGTAGAAAAGAGTTCGGAGGTTCTTCAAAAATTTAAAAATGGAAATACCTTTTGACCCAGCAATTGCACTTGTAATTATCCAAAGAAAACCAAAACACTAATTCATAAAGATCCAAGCACCACTATGTTTACAGCAATATTATTTACAATAGCCAAGATATGGAAGCAACCTAAATGCCCATCAATAGACAATTGAATAAAGAAGACATGGTTCATATATACAGTGGAATATTACTCCAGTGGAATATTACTCAGCTATAAAATAATGAAATCCTACCATTTGCAACAACTTGGATGGACCTAGAGGTTATTATGCTGAGTGAAATAAGTCAGAGAAAAATAAATACCATATGATTTCATTTATATGTGGAATCTAAGGAACAAAAGAAACAAACTAAATGAAAACAGACTCACAGATGCAGAGGACAATCTGGTGAATGCCAGAAGAGAGCAAGGCTGGGAAACTGGGAGAAAAAGAGGAAGAGTTGAAGAAGTACAAACTAGTAGTTAAAAAGTAACCATGGGAATGTAGAGTATAACATAAGGAATATAGTCAACAGTATTATAATGCCTATGTGTAGAGACAGATGAGTTATAGAGTAATTGGGGGGGATCATATCATAAACTATATAAATTTCTAGTCAAAGTAATGTATGACTGAAACTAATAAAATAAAAAGAATTTTAAATCTTTATTGTTTACTGAAATTCAAATGTAAATAAACATCTTGCATTTTTATTTGCTAAACCTGGTAACCCTAATTTGGGGGAGATTTTAGGGGTCTCTGAGGCCCAGAAAAGGATAGAAATTTACCCAAGATCACACCCAGAGTTAGTGGCAAAGCTAGGATTGAACCCAGCCACCCTTTCTGGGGTGGTTGTGAAGTGCTCCCAAGTCTCTGGAGCAGGGGTTGGTGGTGAGAACAGACTCACTCTTTCTCCAAAGATTGAGTGCGTGCCCCTAGCCCCTCCCAAGTTGCCCTACTGGGCAAAACCCTGAAGCAAATTCTAATGCAGAAGAGAAGAGAAGAGCGAGGTCACACCAATTTAGAGAAGATGGTGTTGACTGAGAGTTCCAGCCAGGGAGCTCGTGCTGCTCAGGAAGCAGCTAATGAAGCTGGAAACTCCAATTAAGAAGCAATTTGAGTGTTTGTAGCAAATCCCTGCAGCAGTCCAATGTAGCAGAAACAAACCACAGGCGCAGGTTCTTGCCTGCTGCACTCTGAGACCTCGAACGAGGCATTTAAACTCCCTGGGCTTCTGTTTCATAGGCTATGAAATGAAGGGGGTCATGCTATTTTTTCCTTTTTTCAGGTGAGGCAACTCTTGGTTGACCTCACAGATTGCAAGGACCTAGTCAGTTTACAGTCCCTTATTTTTTATTTTTTACACCTATAGCACCTGGTCTTCCAAGGTGGTCTTCATCTAAGTACTGACCAGACCCGACCCTGCTTAGCTTCCAAGATCAGATGGAATTGGACTTGTTCAGGGTGGCATGGCCATGGACTGGTTGATATTTAAAGACTCCACTGGACCAAAAAAGTGAGTTGGAGAATCCTTTCCCTTGAACATTGAACTTTTTTTTCACAGCATTCTGGCATGTTATCTTTCTCTCTTCATTTCACCTAAGGCCAATTATTCTCTCATTTGTAGTGGACTCAAATTCTAGTCTATATATTCACATGTGAAAGAATTGTACCTTCCTTGATTTTTTCATACCCCAACTTAATTTTTCTTTCAAGATCCCATTTCTCTAGGGTGACAATTCAAGACTTGCCTTCTTCCTATCCCTAAGATGCAACTACACATTCCAAGGGATTTAAACATGGTACCAAATCAGCATTGGGGGAAGGTCAGCAGCCTCTACTGAGATTTCATTGTTGTGCCTCCTGGGCCTCAGAAGTGGTCCTGCTGGTTGCCATGGAGATCATGTTCCCATCTGGTGAGGATGCAGCTTGTAGGTTGATTATAATAATAGCCCCCAATTTTGCTTGCTTCCCAATATTCACATCCTTTGCTAGTACCATTGCATACTAACTATAGGCTTGACCACGTAACTTTCTTTGGCAAATGGAATAGGGGAAGAATTCATACAAGCAGAAGTTTAAAAAAGGCCTTGATCATTTTGGCTGTGTCTCTTATAATCCTGCCGCTGTTATGAGGACATACCTGGGCTAGCTAATTGGAATGACATAAGAGGTAAGCTTAGAAAGTTAATGGCAGACTAACTCAGTCAAGGCAATGTAGCTGACCCCAACTATCGTAAGCAGAGCTTGACCCAGATTAGCAGAACCAGACAACTGACCTATAGACTCACAAGAAATAATGAATGATTTCTGTTTTAAGCCTTTAACTTTTGGAGTGATTTGTTATGCAGCAAAAACAAAGGCTTTTTCTTTACTCCTGTGCCACCCAGGAAATAAGCCCTTTTTCCTAGACCCATCTGGATTGTTGACATTTTATGTCAAGTGTAGGAGCAGCTCTCCTATCAGTTAAAGAGCTTTATAATCCAAGGCACAGGAGGTCTCATCGTAGTGATGGGCAAGGTCCTATCATGAGGTTCTGGGAAGTGTAAACAGGTCCAGTATTTGCAGAATGTAGTTTGATAATGTATGCCGAGGACTTTTAAATTGTTCACATCCTTGGTTCAATTTAGCTAAGGAAATAATGAGAAATTCAGGAGAAGAAAACCTATATACAAAAAGATTTTAATTATAGTATTACTATGCTAGCAAAAAATTATAAAATATCTAAATGTGCAGCAATATAGTACATATAGCTAATGATATAGTATGTATGTCAGTTTAAAATCAAGCTTAAAAAGAATTAATAAACAACATGGGGAAATCTTGTGCTGTTAGCTGAAAAAACAAATTATAAAATTGTATAGAATACAACCTCATGTTAAAAGTAGTAGAGAATGGTGATATGATTGAATTTAGGTAGTAGACTATTGTGGCTGATTTTTATTTAATTTATATGTTTCTGGATTTTCCATATTTTATACAACAAACACACATCATATTCATGATCTAAAAAATAAAAATTCTTATTTTTATCTATCAATATAGGCATCATCCTGGGTGTAGCCAGAAAAACACAAATTACTCAAATGGAATTTAATACAGAGAATTGGTTACTCAAGTGATGGAGAATTTGAGAAGCCAAATAGGTGACAATGAGGTAACCCATTATTTAGCCCAGCGGGAAGCTACTCTCACTCCTTTTGGACAAAGAGAAGCATCAGTGTTGATGCTACTCAGGAGCTGGGGTCGTCTGGTAGAAGTTAGAACTATAGGAGGAACCTTCCTGGTAGGAGCTAGAACCACAAAAGGTCCCGAGGAAGAAGAGGGAGCTGAAGCCAAAGAAGGGAATCCCTTCCAACTGCCAGAGATGTCACAGAGAGCAGAGAGAGGAAAAAAACACCTTGGCTTCTCTTCTCATCCTTCAATGTTCCACCACTGCTGACTATTGAATTAATGTGAAGCCAGAAGGCAAGAGAAGGGTAAAGATGGATGTGAGCATACATGCGCAGTTGGCTAACATGGTGTGAATGGTTTTTTAAGTAGCAGTGTTCAGTGTTTATTTATAAACTTGGATTTCACTTAGTTTTGCTTGGTTAAGGTATACATTTCTAGAGGCATCATGGAATTCATTTCTCTTAACAGCAAAGTACTCCGCTTATTGGCTTAACTATTTCTCTATTGTTTGGTATTTGGGCACCTTCCAGTTTTGTGGCTTGTACAAACAAAACTGAAAGCAGCACCTTGGTATTGATAAAGACTAACAGGGACTTTAAACCAACATATTCAGTTGGGAGGGTCTCTGGGAGGAGCTAGAACTTATGAAGTTCTTGCACTCTATATAATCATGAGAACCCTACATGTGAGAACACTATAGGAAGAACTCTATGTTTATAATAAAGCTCTATGGTTCTAACTTCTCCTTCCCTTAACTTCCTACTCCCTTCTATAATACCCCTCCAACTTGGCACACAGGTCAGAGTGTGCACATGGCTTGCCATGTCTGCATGCACTGGGCAGCAACTCTTTCTTTCCCCACCCCCCAAAAAAATTCTTTCTGGTCACAAAACACCTAGTTGATATTGTTTTTCAGTTGACAGTATACAATGATTTTAATTTTCTCTTAAATTATCTCTTTCAGCTCAATTCTCCAAGTATGGGTCATTGTATATGAGCAATTTAAAAAATTTTTGTGGAGAAGTAACTTCAGTGTAGCAGAAAGAGTTCTTCATTTAGAATCATACCTACTATGTGAGAATATCTCTGAGTTTAATCTTTCTCATCTGCAAAATAAAAACATCATTCTTGGTCTGCCTTCCCTAGCACCTTTGGGAAGGTGAAGGTAAAGGCTTCTGCCTAAAATATGCACACCTCTGTGAATGGGATGTTGGTAACATTGATGAAAGTGATGATGAGGATAATGAAGATTTAGCACTTTTTGAATGAATGTCCCTGAGATAAAAACCAGTGGACATCACCACTAGTACTTGGAAAGAGTCAATTCTCACCAATTCATCACCATTCCTGTGTTTCAGTAATCCGAAAAAAAATGTTGTCTAGGCCCTAACATGGTCAAGTGTGAGGTCAACGTGGTTAACAACGTCCCTGCAGCCCACATACTTCTTGACCATGCAGAGCATGTTTTAATAATAAAAACTCAGTCAGTAAAATGGGTGAAAGACTTAAATGTAAGACCTAAAACTATAAAACTCCTACAAGAAAATATAGGAGGAAAGCTTTATGACATTGGATTTGGCAATAAGTTTTTTTGGCCACAACACTAAAAGTATAGGCAATGAATGCAAAAAATAATAATAAAAAAAATAAATGAGACCACATCAAACTTAAAATAATATGTGCATCAGGAGACACAATTAACAGAGTAAAAAGAAAACATATGGAATGAGAAGAAATACTTTAAAATCATATACCTCACAAGGACTAATATCTAGAATGTATAAAATAACTACAACTTAGCAACAAAAATAACCTAATTAAAAAGGGGCAAAGGACTGGACTGACATTCTTCCAAAGAAGATATAAATATGGCCAATAAGCATATGAAAAGATGCTCAACAACACTAATCATTAGAGAAATGCAAATCAAAACCACAATGAGATATCACCTCATTATGATGGCCATTATAAAAAACAAACAAACAAACCCCCAAAACAACAAATAACAAGTACTGGGGAGAATGTGGAGAAAAGGACCATTGTGCATTATTGTTGGAAATGTAAAATAGTGCAGCCACTATGAAAATTCCTCAAAAAATCAAAAACAGAATTAACATATGATCCAGCAATTTTACTTCTGGGCATATATCCAAAAGAATTGAAAGCAGGACCCCAAGGTAGATGAGGTAGTTGAACACCCATATCCATAACAGCATTATTCACAAGAGTCAAGAGGTGGAAGCAACTCAGTGTCCATCAATGAATAAAGAAGAGATGGTATTTACACATAATGGAATATTATTCATCCTTAAAAAAGAAAGAAATCCTGTCATATGGTGCAACATGGATAAAACTTGAGGACATTATGCTAAGAGAAATAAGCCAGTCACAGTAGGACAAATAGTGTATGATTCTACTTACATGAGGTACTGAGAACAGTCAAATTCATAAAGACGTAAAACAGAATAATGGTTACCAGGGCTTGGGGAGAGGAAATGTAGAGTTGTTGTTTGATGAATACAGAGTTTTAGATTTGCAAGATGAAAAGTTCTGGAGATCTGTTTTATAACACTGTGAATATTCTTAATACTACTAAATTGTTAACTTCAAAATGTAAAATTTCTATTACTTTTTAACCATAATTAAAAGAAAAACTAAAACACTGATGTCAAATTTTAGAACACCTTCCCTACCCTCCCACATTGCCAAAGTAATTTCTACTTGTTCATTGAATTTGCAATGTCAAGAACAGAGATGGGTTATTTCACAAAGCCTCTGGGGTATGCTGTGTCAGTTAAGAATGCTCTTCAGGCAGAAGTAACTGAAAGCCCATTTCTTGACAGCTAAAACACAAGGGTCTGTTTTCTTCATGCAACTGGAAGTGGGTGGTTGCTGGCATTGGGTCAGCAATCCTATGTTCAAATGTCATTTCACTTAGTGTCCTACAGACTTCAGCTTAGGCTTCTTTGGCTATAACTCTGTGCAGTGAAGACTGGCGAAACAAGAGTGTTACCAAGGCAAACCACATTGCTGCCTTGAATAATGCTAGGGTGTCATCAGCAAGAAACAGGAGAAAGCTGGATCAGAATTATTATGCAGGCCCAGCTCAAATTCAACCTCCTCAGAGAAGCTTTCTATTGTCTGTCTCTTTCAATGGAAGGTATGGTCTTGAAAGGCGGGGATTTTCTATCTTGTTCACTCCTGTATCCCCACTGCCTACGTCAGTGCTGGCTTATAGTAGATGATCAGTAAATATTTGTTGCCTGAAAATAAGACCAGGGGACCTAAATTTGAATAATATGCCTTTTCTCCCCAAACTGACAAAATACTAATAAACTTGGAGAAATACATACGTGAAGAATGGCCGATCTTACTAAAATATGGTTTCTTAGAAGAGAAGATATAGCTAAATAATTCAATGAAACATACAGAGTGGTGGTTCTTGCCCTGGCTTCACATTAGAATCAACTAAAGTGCTTCTAGAAAACAAACAAAACAAAGCAAAACTTGGGTGCTACTCCCAGAGATTCTGGTCCAATGATGTGGAACCTGACCTTGATAGCAGTATTTTTTTAATTCCACAAGATGATTCGAATGTGTGGCCAGCATTAAGAACCACTGTGCTGGAGAGTCCTGAAGGTTTGAATGTATAAGAACATGTAATTTGCGGTAAGATGACATTCCAAATAGGTAGTGACAAGAAGTTTCTTCAATTAAAGATGTTGAAATGTTTACTTAACTATCTGGAAAGAACACTGGACATTTACTCTGGAACCAGAATAAACTCCATATGGACCAAAGTCTTATATGTTACAAAAGAAGAGGGAGAAAAAGGAAAAACCATAAAGATTCTTGAAGAAGTTTTGGATAAATTTATAATCATGGTAAGAAAGACCTTACTAAGCCTAAAGAGAAAAGTGTACTAACTGACAATATTTTAAAATTTATTTCTGAATATTACAAAATATCAAAAATCAAGTCAAAGGAAAAATAAAAAACTGGAAAAAATGTATTTATAACATATGTACTAGACAATGAACTACATTTTATTGATTAAGAGCTCAAATAAATAGTATGATTCTGACACCAATTATAAATCTGTTTACCAATTATAATGTGTGCGAGTTTTTTCCATACCACCAACCAATTTTGTGACATCAGCTGTATGACCTACAATTCAGCTCAATTCTGACACTATCCACCCAGATATAACGTCAGATCCCACAGGTTACCGGCTCACTCCCACAACACTGATCTCAATTCAGACACCAATCATAAGTCCAGGTTGTCATCTGTGCTTTTGACAGACCGGCTATAAATCAGAGATTCCTAAGGCCTCTCCTTCGATTTAAATAATCTGCTAGAGTGGCTCACGGGGCTCAAGAAACCAGAGTACTTACTAGATTACCAGTTTATTATAAAAAGGATATAATTCAGGAATGGTCAGATGGAAGAGATACACAGAGCAAGGTATATGGTAAGAGGTGCGGAGCTTCAGATGCCCTCTTCGGGTTCACTACTTTTCACATGGTCTCCAACCCAGAAGTTCTCTGAACCCCTTCCCTTTCGGTTTTAATGGATGCTTTATTGCATACACATGGTTGATTAAGTCACTTTCCATTGGTGATTGAACTCAATCTCCAGCCCCTCTCCACTCCTTGGGAGGTGGGAGTGGAGTGAGTGACTGAAAGTTACTAACTTCTCATCGAATGGTTGACTTTCCTGGCAACAAACCCCCATTCTTAGGTGCTCTCCAAAAGTCACCTCATTCGCATAACAAAAGATAATTTTATGGTCCTCATCACTTAGGAAATTCTAGGGTTTTAGGAGCTCTGTGCCAGGAAGGCAATGAAGAACAAACATATATTTCTTGTTAAAAATAACACACAGGAAACACATAAACAATCCAACAGTAAAATAGGCAGTGGACTTTAACAGGCAATTCATGACATTGTTTAACCTCATTCAAAATGAAAAGAAATGCCTATTAAAGCAACACAGATTTCTTGGCATATACCCAAGAGAAATTAAATTCTACATGCACATAAACACTTGAACACAAATGTTCATAGCAGCATATTCACAAGAACCAAAATAATGGAAACTATCCACATGTCTATCATCTGAAAAAATGCATTCTATACACATAATGAAATATTATTCTTCCATAAAAAGGAATGAGATACTGACACATCCAACTACATAGATGAACCCTGAAATCATGCTAGGTGGAATAAACCAGATACAAAAGACCACGTGATTTCATTTAGATGTGATGTCCAGAATAGGCAAAAAATGCAGAAAATGGATTAACGGTTGCAGGAGGCAGGGAGTAGGGACTTCTGGTTAAGATGGCAGAGTAGACAAACTCTGAGATCACTTCCTTCTATGATCACATTAAAATGACAAATGAATTCTAGAACAACCGTCATTAAGAACCATCTAAAGACTAACTGAACAAAATTCATATAACTAAGGAGATAAAGAAGAGATCATGTTAAGACTAGTAGGTGGGGCAGAAATGTGGAATGAGCAGCTCCACACTCATCGTCTGGTAATTACGAACTGGGAGGAATGTCTCAGATGCAGAGGTTCCCCTGCTGGCGAGGAGTTCCAGCCCCAGAGGAGTTCCAGCCCCACGCTGGGTTCCTCAGCCGCTGAGGGCTCCAGCAGGAAAGGGGAGTTGCCACAACATATGGCTGTGAAAACCACCAGAGTTTGTGTCTGAGTGAGATGGAGGACCACTGGAGTTCTAGGTGCTGCAGGTCTTAGAGAAATCATGTACAAGCTCACTCGCTCACAGACTCACTTGCTCTGAGCTCCATGCAGGAGGGGCAACGCAAAAACACAAGGGACATAACAGGGAGAAACTGAATTAACTAACTTCAGGGTGAGGGCTGGATGGGAAGGGAAGTGCTGGCAAACACAACTGATCCTTTGTTGAACACTCCTCCCACCCAGCTGGCCCTGCACGGGCAGGTGCCAAATCTGTGCCCTCCATTAACCTAGCTAACATTATTACCCCTGCCCTGGTGATTCCCTGAGACCTTGCCCCACCTAACTCATTCACCCAGTCAGAGCATCTTCCAAGGGCTCCTCCACAAAAGCAACCTGCCTTGCCTCATGCTTCAGACTCACTCAAAGGGCCTCAAATCCCATGAGTGGTGGCTGCCCTAGGCTTATGCCGCAGACTTTCTCAAAGGTCTGTAAATCCCATGCAAGTGACAGCCACACTTGGCTCATGCTACAGATTCTCTCAAAGGTCCACAAACTCCACACAAGCAGTGGCCAGCTTCAGCATGCATTATAACTCCTGCCAAGCATCCCCAAGCCCAGCACAAACAGCAACAGGTCTCAATTTGCACTGTAACTCCCATCAAACCTGGCACAAGTAGCAGCGAGTCTTGGCCTATAACTTAACTCCAGTTAAGTGGCTACAAGCCTGGCACAAGTGGCGACTGATTTCAGCTTACAATGTGGTGCCCACCTAAGAGTGCCAGCCTCAGTTCACAGAGTAGTCTCTCCCAAGCACCTATAAGCTCAGCACAAGCAGCAATCAAATGTAGATCAATTTGTAGTTCCTACCAAATGGCCCCAAGCCAGACACAAGCAGCAGCTGAACTTGACCTACACTGGAGCACGTCTCAAGATGCTCTAGATCCAACACACCTGGTGGCCAGCTTCAGAGGCCCAACTACAACAGGAGGGAACACACAATCCACATAGAGAATATGCTTGAAGCACCCAGTTTAGGTGACCAGGGAGACTTCCACTGAGCCCCACAAGACACCTTCTATATATAGCCACTATGTCAAGACCAGGAGACATGACTTATCTAGCTAACACATGGAAATAAACACAGGGAGTCAGTCAAAATGAGGAGACAAAGAAACATGTCCCAAATGAAAGAACAGGACAAAACTCGAGAAAAAGAACTAAACAGAATAGAGACAAGCAATTTATCACATACACAGTTTAAAATACTGGTTATAGGGATGCTTAATGAACTTTGAAAAAGACTAGATTAACTCAGTGAGAACTTCAACAAAGAGACAGAAAACATAAATATGTAGATTTAAAAAAAAAATTAAAAAGAACCAATCAGAACTAACTGAAATGAATAGAATAGAATAGAATAGAATAGAATAGAATAGAATAGAATAGAATAGAATAGAATAGAATAGAATAGAATAGAATATCCGGAATGAAAAATATACTAGAAGGTATAAACAGCCGATTAGATGAACCAAACCAGCAAATCAATGATCTGAAAGACAAGGTAGTGGAAAACTTTCCTAACCTGGCAAAGGAAATGGACATACAAGCCGAGGAAGTGAAGAGCCCCAAACAAGATGAACTCAAAGAGGCCCACACCGAGATACAACGTAATTAAAATGCCAAAGCGTAAAGGCAAAGATAGAATCGTAAAAGTAGCAAGAGAAAAGTAATTACTTACAAGGGAAAGCCCATAAGACTATGAGCTGATTTTTCAACAGAATCTTTGCAGGCCAAGAGAATGGCACAAAATATTCAAAGTGATGAAAAGCAAAAGCTACAACAAAGATTACTCTACCTAGTAAGTACATCATTTAGAATTGAAAAAGAGAGCGTTTCTCTGACTCCAAAAACTGAAAGATGTTCATCACTACCAAAATAGTATTACAAGAAATGTTAAAGAGACTTTTTAGGTAGAAAAGATAAAAAATATGAACAAGAAAATATAGGAATGAAAAAAATCTCACCAACAAAGCAAACACTTAGAAAAAGCAGTGGATCAACTGATTATAAAGCTAGCACAAAAGTTAAAAGACAAAAGTAGGAAGATCATATGTAAGTAAAACAATAAGTCAAGGGATACATACAAACACACACAAAAGAAGTAAAAAACGACAAAAACATATGTGGAGGGAGTGAGTAAAAATTATAATGATTTCAGAATATGTTTGAATTTAAGCAAACATCAACTTAAAATGGACTGCTATAAACATAACTTGGATATATATAAAGCACACGGTAGCCACAAATCAAATATCTATAAGAGATATACAAGAGGGGAAAAGGGTCTTTCTTTTCATATGACAGCAGCCATCAAGCAAGCCAAGATGGGCTTAAAAGTACATCCAGGAGCTATGGAGGAAGAAGCAGTCGGATATAAAGTGTTTTCTTCTCAAGGAGCACTGCTGGCAGTATCGCTTGCTTTCTGCATTTCACAGGCCCCTGTCTCACCCAGCCCAATAAAGCATGTAGGCTAGGATGCAAGGCCAAGCAAGGTTACGTCATATACTGGATATATATGTGCCATAGTAGTCACAAATGCTCAGTTCTTAAGGGTAAGACCTACAGCAAGCCTGTCCATCACGGTGTTAAACAGCTAACATTTGCTGTAAGCTTTCAGTCTGTTGCCAAGGAGCGAGCTGGACACCACTGTGGCAGCTCTGATAGTCCTGAGAACACTGAGATATTACTTTTTACTCCTCAGATTTGCAGAAGAGTATAGGGAGACAGTCTGTCTCATACTTTGTTGATAAAAGTGAGATTAGTACCATCTTTTAAAAGAGCATTTTTGCAGTCTCTACCAGAATTTTAAAAAGCACATTCCCTTTTATCCAGTTCTTCCATTCCTAACTGACCCAATGGAAATACTTATAGTATGTCCAGGTACACCAAGTTACTGTTGAAGAGCAAAGAAACTGGAAATAAATACATATCAACAGAGAATGCAATCATACAACGGAATAAGGCACAACCATTATAAAGAAGGTGAGAGATTAGGCTTTGATGATGTGGAAATATCTTTAGAAATCTATTTTAGGTGGAAAAAATTGTGAGGTAAAAAACAGTGGGCAGAGTTTGATTCTCTTTTTCTTAGTAAATGTGCTGGTATACAAAGTGTTTGAAAAAAAGAAATACAGAGTGCTCTCCAGTGAGAGGAACTGCCATAGGCAAGAAGGTGTTAGCTTTAGTTTTATTATCTTCTGGAACTGTCCGAATTTTCTAATGTGTGCATGCATTAACTTTCTTTCTAAAATGCCACTGGGATTATCTGTGTAGCGGCATTACAAGTCATTTTTGTTTTCTTTATGCTTTTTTTTTTTGTATTGAAAAACAAATTTTTTTTAAATCTCCTGCATTACAGAAAAATGTGTGATGATTCTGTGTGCGCATGCTATAGTGTGGTTTCCTAAGAAGACCCACATAGAGCGCAGGCTCTCTCCCTTTGGGCCTGGGTCTCTCAAGCTCAGGAAAAGACAGTAGGATGGGCTGGGGGTGTTGCTGGCTCTATCAGTCAGAGGCTGATGCTTTACTGAATGTTGGTCTGAACCTCTCTCCAGAGGCAACTCCCACCTTCTCCCCATTCCTCCTTGTCCTGTTAATCTGGTGTGAAGGCAGCTGATACTAGGAAAGAGGGATATAAGGTTAGGGGTCTGGGTGAGGAGGCAGGAGAAGGGTCCACTCCTCAGAAATAGAGAAGTGCAGATACAGGCATGTGTCCCAGAAGACGCTCTATGGGTGTGGAAGCTGCTGAGCTGAAGCCCTTTTTTAAGTGAATGTACACACATTTTAATTTGTTCTTAACATATTTATATTTTAAAAACAGCATACATATACATATGAATAAAGAGCATGGTTCTTTACTCACAGACCTAGTCCACACTGGTAAGCACTGGAGAACTATTTACTATGCTAACAGTATGAAGCCTACTTTCTAAGTGAGGGCTGTGGGGGTCTCCAAAGGCTGGGGCCTGGGTGACCTCAGCCCCTGATTGCAGCTGATGCCTGGAGCCACATGCGCATGCCTGTCTGGGAGTTGGTGGTACCTGTGTCTGTGCTCCCACATGCGTTGTGGGCTGACATATCTGTGTTTCATGCATGTGACGGCAGCTTTACTGTTAAGCTCTCTAAGGCCCTCATTTACAAAGGCCCCTTTCAAGGCTCTGTCTTTAATTTGTATTAATGGTTTTAGTCTTCTGTTTTTGAAAAACAACTCCCCTTCCCATTGAATAAACATCAGGCTCAATAAAACCTTAATCTGCTCCTGACACACTTATATCATACTGTCACGTGTTTATCATGTCTATATGTCCCTCTCCCTTCTTCGCTCCTTCCTTTTTTTCCTCCTTTAATATTTGTGTTTCAGGAACTTCCCCTTCTGGGAAAGAGGGACAACAATGAGAAAGACACCATTCCAGAGAGGTTCAAGGATTCGCAGAAGCATATTATGGGGCATCTGACTTTCATCTAGGGACAATCAGAAGAACGAAAACTGAGAAAAACTAAAGAATTGACAGGGGCAACAAGACCTGGGCTGAGGTGTGGTGGCAAGCACTACGGGTGTGTTACTGTGAGCATCTGTGGTATGTGTCTGTAACTGTCTATGCATTTATATATGTATTTGGATGTGATGAGGTTGGTGCGTGCCTGTGGTTGTGGAGTATTTGTGTCTCTCTCCGTGGGTGCAGCTGAGGGAGGATCCAAGTGCATGTGTGCTGTTGGCTGGCTTCGCATGCCTTCAAGTAAGAAACCAGGCAGCACTGTGGGCTAATGAGTTCCCATGGCTGTGGAATTCCCTCAGGGCCAGTCTTTCCTGGTAAAGCAAACTACTGCTAGGAACCCAGAAATGGGAGTGATTATTTCATCCTGCCCAGGGCATACAAACATTCACCCTGGTTTCAAGAGGCCCACCAACCTCTTCTGACTAAGGCTGAGTGAGGCAGGGGGCTCTAACAGAGGCAGTGATTTCTCATCCTTTGGGCACCACCTGCTCACAGGTAGGACTAGCTCCTTGATTTGGCATAGGGTATGATGATAGGCAGAGGTGACCAAGCCTGAGTATCAGGTTTCCACAGCGACAGGCCCTATGAGCACTATGAGTCTATAAGATGTTTGTAAACAGTAGTAGGGACAGGGTCAATTTTCAAGCTCAACTCACTTTTTTTATGAGAGTTGGCTCAGAAAGGGCTGGAAAAATCTCCAGGATCACCTAAAACAAGAGTGTGTATTCTCTACTTATCCTCCACCCTGTGGATTTACCTGCCACAGTTTTCTACTCTGCTTTGTGTACCCTAATAAAGCTGACCCCTGTGGACACCATCACCTGGGCTTCCTTGATGTTGGCTTCCAGTAGGCTTCCACCAATGGGGAACACCAATGGGAGAGAGCCCAAGGAAGGCACCAATAGGCATTAGAGGGTGGGAGAAGAGAAAAGTTGGAATATTTCTCCCATCTACCTCCAGTTTTGGAAGTGGCTGTGGTTCTCTCTAGACACTGCTCTTCTCAGGGGACCCCCAACCCATAGCTGTAGCTCTTCCTAGTTTCAGGAAACTACTCCCCTCCTCCTCCCTTCAGTTGTAGTGGGTAAAGTCTCCCCACTATTGCCAGCCCGGGTACTGGACCATACCCTGTTGATTTCCTTAACCTAGACACACACGTTAGGTAAATTGCCCCTTCATTAAACTCTTTTCAACAAACCCTATTGAGTCTTGTCTCTCCTCCTGGGATCCTGGTGCATACAGTTTCCCACTGCGGTAAAAATAAAATATACACTCTCTTTTTCTGCTCCTTAATTACAAACTCCTTCTGCCCTCAAGACTTTTACATTTAAAATTTCCTCTGCTTGTTTAAAAATGTTACATATTTAGCAGTGCTTTGTACTCATTATGAGTTTAACAAATACTAGTTAATATCATTGTTATTGTTCTGTTGTATTAAATATATATAAAACTGCCTACGGCCATGCCACCCTGATCTCGTCTGATCTCGGAAGCTAAGCTGGGTTGGGCCTGGTTAGTACTTGGATGAGAGATCACCCAGGAAGTCCAGGTACTATAAGCATTAAAAAATATATATTTTATATATATATATATATATATATATATATATATATATATATATATATATATATAAAACTGCTAGGTACTGGAGTGGAAATAAATGTTTACTTGAACTAAAAGAGCATGGCTTTAATACTGTGTCAATTTAATATTAACAAATATTGAAATATTGGATGTGCCAATTATTATTCATCTTTGCTGCATTTCTACAGTTAATGTCCTTTGTATTTCTGTATTTTTAAAAAACAAAGTGTTAGTTTGGGGGTTTCTTATTCATTTTAGTTTGAAATGTATTCCAAGATTGCATGAAAAGGGGGAAATAATAAGTATACAATATTCAATAAGTCAGTGTCTTGTTTTATCACAATATTTTAAAATAAGATATACATAGCTAGAAAGGAAAAAAACAATCATCTTTTCAAAGGGGACTTCCTGACCACTGTCCAAATTAAGGAGTATCATCATTCTCTATTGCCATCCACCTTCTGCCTTTTGTAGTACTTACGACATTTTATAATTATGATTGTTTCCTAGTTTCCTAGTTTAAAGTCTCTCTCAGCATACTGTGAGCTTGACAAAGGCTTTTGGATCCTGCCTGCTGGTTTCACTGAGTATGTCCCAAGAGTATCTTAATGAGTAGACATACTAGGATTCTGTAACAAAGAGGCCCCAAACACGCAGTATGAATAATAGTTTATTTCTCCCACGGGTGATAGTCTGGGTAGGTGATCCAGGCTTACATGGTAGTTTAAAGGTGTTTCCAAGACCCTGGGGTTCCCCAGAATAACTTCCCCCTCAGCCACACCTGACCAAACTTTAAAAACTCTCTTACTCAGAGGAATTCCACTTCCTCTGGTCTTAGCTTCTGGATACAGCCTGCCCCAGATCCTTGTTCTCTCAACAAAAGGCTTGTCTATGTGGCTTCCCAAACCACAGAGCAAATTCCCTGAAATGAAGTTGGTCTCTTACAATGACACAAGGCCATTGTATACACTTTCTTCTTATGGTTATTAAATGTTACTTTTTTACTTCTGTGAAAATAGTTTACATCTGTCAACATCCCTGACCTTTGAGCAAATTACTTCTTTCTGTGCCTCAGTTTCCTCATCTGTAAAATGGCAATGATCATTGTTTGCTTCCTGGGGGTCGTTTAAGGATTAAATGAGCATAAAGCAAAAAAAGAAAATGAGCATAAAGCTTGTAGAATTGAACCTAATATATGCTATGTCTTCTTTAAATAATCAGCATTACTATGATTCTCTCAACGTTCCCATGAGGTAGATGGGCAGGTATCACATTTTCAGATGCAGAAATGAAGGACCAGAGGGCTGAAGCAAGTTACCCCAGGCCACTGCACTGGTAGGTGGCTGAGTCTGGGTTAAATACACACCTGAACCTCTGTTACCTCATGATAAAATTGGATCAGGATTGGATCCAATCACAGGATTGGATCATGCAATCAACTGACAGGCACATGGAGAGCACCGTTCAAGTGCCTGTGTTCTTCCTCTTCGTAGTGGCCCAAGCTATCATACTGATGTCTTCATGGAGCCCAGCTACCCCTCTCCTGGCGGCCCTGGAGTCAGCTGCTTCTGTTTGGTTATGGGGACAGCTGGGCCCACAGAGAGGTCCATTGTCTCTGTCCCCTGGGGCTGTTGCTGCGATCTCTCCTCCAAGACACCATCAGCTGTCGCTGGGGGTAGTCTTGGCTTCTCCGGGTGAGGGAGGGGAGAGGGTGAGTGTGCACAGACATCCGACTGCACCCTGAGGGTTGGATTACCAGCTCAGTTCTATTGATGAGGAAAGTGAGGCTCAAAGAGATTAAATGGCTTGTGTGGGAAGTGCTTGTCTCAAGTCAGAGCCACCAAAGATGGGGTTAGGGGCTTCACTCCCTGAGGGAGGGGGCGCACGTGGCCTCGTCAGAGAGGTCATGGATCCCATTAAATCAGAGATATCGGGGCCAGTGAACACGGCTCCCAACCTCCAATTTTACTCGTGGAAACAGAGAGCCCAGAGCGCAGACGTTTGCTTAAGGTCAAACTGCAACTCCCCCCCGAGTCCGCCGGAAAGCCGGAGTTATGGAACTCCCAGCTCTCCTAGCGCTCCAAGACCGCAGAAATGCTGGACGTTCGGGGACGTGGCACAGAATGGTCCCTCCCCCGGGGCGGAGCGACTCCGCACGTCCCAACTCTGTGCCTCGCCGTAGTGAAAACTTCTGCACTCTCTACCCCCTAATGGGCGTGGCTTTCCGGGCCAGGCGCGAGTCCACTGGTTATTTCTCCAGGGAAGGCGGGACTTCGCTCTTGATGGGCGTGGAGAACGTGGCCTCCTTCCTGCGCGAGCCCACGTCGCGGGCCTACAACCCTCTGTGACGCAGGCGCGGGTGCGCACGCGGCCGAGGCGGAGTCCTGGCCCCGCCCCCGGCGGAGACGGCGGGGGCGTGTCCTGGGCGGGGCCGCGTCCCGCCCCGCCCCGCCCGGTTGTGGAGCGGTAGCCAGCGCAGGGAGTGCCCGGCCCCGGGATGTGAGTGTGGCGCGGTTTGGGGACGCCGGGCCAAGCCTCCAGGGTTTCCAGGGGGCCCCGTGGGTGGAAGCACAAGGACGCGGGCGGCCGGGCGGTCCCACGAGGTGCGGGCCCATGTATGGCGGGCGAGGGGGCGCTCTGACTTGGCTGTGCCTGGGCTGTCCCCGCGCGCCGCGCCAGCCCCGCGCCATTTCTCTGCGGCCCAAGGGACGTGCGCCTGCCTCGGGACCCCGACCAGGGCGGCGGCCCGCGACAGGCGTACGTCTTACGTCTGCCCTCCGGCCCCCCCACTGTGCGAAAGCCCCCCGCAGTAGCTGCATCTGGAGCCCTTGTTTCTGGTTTCTGTGTAGCCGCTGAGGAGGTGTGCTGGGGTCGAGCGGGGAGTAAGCTGGGCAGCGGGCCGCAGTTGAGCCCCAATCCTTGTCTCCGCGTTGGGCCACAGTCTGCGCTAGCCCCTACCTGCTGTTTCTGGGACCTCAGCTCTCAAGGACAGCGCTTTCTGGGCCCAGCTACTTAGAAGCAGTATCTGAATCCTCGCAACACTCACACATTTTGTAATTGAGGAAACTGAGGCCTAGGGCTACACAGCTGTTCGCTGTAATTGTTATATGGAAGTGAGGTGCTGAGGCCTTGCAGCCAGCACACCTGGGTGTACATCCCGGCTACACAGACCCGCTGTGTGGCCTTGGGCACACCTGATCTCTCCAAGCCTGATGAGGGTGGTGCCTACCTCCCAAGGCTGTTATGAAGTTTGGGATGAATAGTGCGGGGAAAGAGTCAGTGCTCAGTAAGGATCTGCTGTTATTATTGCTGTTGCTGAGTGACCCTTTTTCTGCACGTGAGGGAGGTACTGGTACTAGGTCAGGGCTGTCTGGTCAATCAAAGCCAGCTGGCCCAGAGGGGGAGGCTGCTTCCCACACTGAGGCTGTGCCTATCTGTGTATTCTGTCCCTATGCAC
The DNA here is from genome assembly GCA_004027375.1 of Macroglossus sobrinus. Classification (NCBI taxonomy): domain Eukaryota; kingdom Metazoa; phylum Chordata; class Mammalia; order Chiroptera; family Pteropodidae; genus Macroglossus; species Macroglossus sobrinus. The sequence continues at coordinate 20,673 of PVKZ01002663.1, forward strand.
TTGGAAGGCCCCACACAACTCACCTGTACCAGCATGTGCCGGAGACACGCTGGCCCATCGTGTACTCTCCTCGCTACAACATAACCTTCATGGGCCTGGAGAAGCTGCACCCGTTTGACGCGGGAAAATGGGGCAAAGTGATCAGCTTCCTGAAAGGTATGAAAGGCCTCACCCTGGACCCTACATCTGCTTCCCCCAACCCTTCCCCCCACCGTCTTTCCCTAACACAAACTTCAGACTCTCCTACCTCCAATCTCAGCCCTCAGACTGCCCTAAACCTATTCTATTAAAAGGATCTTTCCAACACAGACTTCTAAGCATGTTTCTGTCTCAAACCGTCCCTGGCTCCCCATCACTGTGGACCTGAGTCCTGTGTCTTCCCCTAGAGACCCAGTGGAAGGGGAACTGATTAATGATGTACACAGGAGGCTGAAGTTTGGAGGTATCCAAACTTCCACCCCCCACAAGCTCGGAGTCCAAAAGGGAACATTTACTCCAACCCCACTGATTACAGATGGAGTAAACTGGAGTCCAGAGAGGTTAAGGAACATGCCCAAAGTCACAGAGTTCTGAGTTGGGGGGGGGGGGGGGGGCGGGGTCTGAAACTCAGAATTCCAGGTTTCCATACTTCATGGCTCATCCCACTGAGCAAGGTGATGCTTACACTGTTTCAACTGTGCTCTGTAATCCAGGAGTCTAGTCTAGGTGGGAAATTCAAGCATCACAGTAGGCTAGTACAAGAATATTTTCCTTGTTCCCTTGTTCTCTAATGGAGGGAAGTAGGAAATGTTACCTGAAGTGTTACCTGGCACAGGATGACACAGTGATATCTTTAAATCACAGTCCTTCTGATCACATTATGGAGAAAGTCTCACTTTGGGGCTAGCCCATCTCCCTTTTTAACAAATCCAGAGCAAGCCTTTGGCTCTGCACATTGCAGAAAATAGAATTAAATTAGAGATTAATAATACTATTTCTATTTTTTTTTTTTATTTCTGTTAACCTCCATTTATGGCAAGTGATACTGACCTTCCATATGCAGTAGTGGCCAGAGTAAATATTCAAAGAAAAATGTTAAGTGGAAAAGAATACTAGTGATGTGTAGTAATGGCAAAAATTCTGGCAAGGTGAGCACGGCCAGCCTGCCTTTCGCCTTGTAGTTCTCTTGCCTTCCTGAATATGGTCCTTCATGCTCTGTTTTCAGTCTGAGTCACTCCTCCCCATTACCCCTTTTTAGGCTCCTTTGTTACCCATTAGCTCAAAGAGAGGTTCCTTGTCTCCCTCATCTCAGAGCCAACAGTCGTCCTGAGTTCCCTCCTTTCTCCTCTGAGGATGTGGGTGGAAAGGAGGCTGGGGCCACATGATGAAGGGCCTTGGGTGCTTCCAAGAAAAGAACTGGCCTGAAAGTCTTGTCTGGTGTATGTGAGGGCTGATGAAATAATGCAGTGTTTTCCAAATGTTGGTCATTTGTAAACCAGTCTTGGGACTTCGCCATCACTTCATACAACTCGTTCCATTATTAACTGCATATTTTTTATTGACCGAGGCTCTGTTTTTAAAAACTTAAAAAACTTGTTTTAAAAGGAAACATTATGTCACCTAAATGGGAGAAGCCAGTTTCACTTGCCATGAATAGAAAGTCCTGGTGAAATATAAATGCAAAGAAAAGAGTGTAATTCAGTTCAGGCTGCTTACGATTGCTGCAAGCTGTGAGACTGCTTTTGGGTTAAAAAGGGAGATGAGCAAGGGTCAGGCAAGTGTTAAAGAGATGCCAGGACACAGTGAGCCTCCCATGATGTTATCAGAAGGTGGAGAGACAATTGATCAAACAACTTTTTTCACCTTGAGAATCAACATTAATTTGTTTGTCACTTGCCTCTGAAAGTTGTCCAGTTACACCTGAGCTCACCTCATGGCTGTCAGCAGCTTGGGAAGCACAGGATCACTGTGTGCACAATGTTTGATGTTCTCTAGTCTGAGTGCCTGCTATTGTCCACACTTGCCAGGGAGGTGGCCCATTCTCAGAATGCCCTTAATTATGCCAGCAGTGCCCACTTTCTCCTGGGGCAGGGCTGACAGAAGCCAAGTCTGCAGCCTTTGGGGGGGCGGTCTGGGCTGGGCCTGGCCTTCCCAGCAGGGAAGCATAGTGCCTGATTTATGGTTTCAGAAGAGAAGCTTCTATCAGATGGCATGCTGGTGGAGGCACGTGAGGCCTCAGACGAGGACCTGCTGGTGGTGCACACAAGACGCTATCTCAACGAGCTGAAGGTACAAGGCCAAAGGCCTGGGGACTGCCACGGGCCAGAAGGGCTGCCCACCAGGAGGAATGGCCCGAGGAGGGGCCGCTCTGCCCGGGGAAGCACTCTCTCAAAGGGGCTCTGTTCCTGTCCCTAGTGCAAGGGGAGCATGAGAGTCTGTCGTCCCCAAGAGGAGAGAGGTATCATAAAAATATAGACACCAGCAATGGGCTGGACTGCTCCGGGGGTAGTAAGCTCCCCATTCTGACAGTATAAAAGCAGGGATGTCCATTTAGTGGAGATTGGACATTCATGGGGATTTGGGGGCTTCTACATTAGTGACTTTCAATCTGTGCTCTATGAATAGGCCTCAAAGACCCCTGCTAGGATGATGGGCAGGGGTATCCCAGCCCCGTCCCCATCCAACGAAAGCTCTTCCACTTTGGCCTAATTTTATATTGGACTGCAGTTTAAGATTTTTCTCCTAAGGGCGTCTACTACTAAAGATTTGTTAAAAACTCTTAGGCTCAAAACTAGTTTGAAACTCCCCAGGGCCCAGCAGGGAACATAAACAAGTGATCGGGTAGGTAGTGACAGTGTAGGGGGTGAACTGGAAAACTGATGCCCTTCCTGACTGGGTGGCAGCTACTCAGCTCCTCTGTAGACCTACCATGACCAGAATGCCTGGCTTGAAAGAAAAGCCAGAAATCCAGATTAAGTGACAGCTCCTGATTTTTTAATGTGGCAACTCATTTTAAGATTTTTAAAATTCTACCTGCAGACCAAACTGGGCCTACAGGCTACCCACTCATGACATCTTTCTAGAGGAGCCCACAGCTCTCATCAGTGACTGAGGTTCTGAGGATGGCAACATTCAGTCAGTCTTCTTTGTGGGAACAGAGGGGAGGCTGGGCTAGAAGGATGCATCAGAACCTGTTGCTGTCAGCTTGCCCTGGTGGTATCAGGGATGCCACAGGTTCTCTCTCCCTAAGAGTGTGGGAGCCCTGATCCTTGATACCTGGGCTTCCCAGCTGGACTCAGACTCAGAGCCACAGTGGATGCCAGAGGTTACCAGGCTCTACAGGTGGAATAGCCTAGGCCCAGAGAGAGGCCACACCAGCTAAAGGTCACCTGGGAAGTCAGGCCCAGGGAGACCTCGGGAAGGGCATCCAGTCTGCCCTTTTAGGTTCCTGGTTGTAGGTGCTGCCCTCCCTTCTCCCAGACTCCAGCCTAGCTGTGAGAATTCTAGATGGAGCTGTGACAATGAGCTCATGAAAGATTACCAGGAAGAGGTTGAAACCTGGCTCCTGGAAGACAGAGGTGTGAGGGCTTGGCAGGAAACCCAACACTTGGCTGTCCTGGTTTTCTGGGGCCTGGACATGCATGGTCACAGCCCATAGCCCAGGGTCTGGGTCAGGAGGACATGCCTGCCAGAGTCCAGAGGGTGAGGGCAGGGTGCAGGGAAAGGGGGCATTTTTGTTAGGGCGAGAAGAGACCAGAACAGAGTGGGCCCCAAGTGTAGTGAGCATGCCAGGATAAAGCCGAGAATGAGGGGATAGGCTTCAGGGCCCTGCCCATTTGAGTGGCCTTTAGAACAACTGTGTGGGGCCTACTGCTTGTTGTCTGGCCTTGGGGCCCTTAAAGGTCTGAGGGCAGCTTACTATGTGATAAGCAATAATAAACTATTAGCAAGTAAAGTCCCAAGTAAAAAATTGAAGTCAGGGGCAGAAGGAGAATTCAGATATGCCAATTAGAAGGATTAACCAAGATAGTGTGATTGAGCTACATATTTGGCTTGGAGCTCCCTGTCAGCCAGAGCGAAAGAAGAAACATGATGAAATCCATAGCACCTAGTAAGTTTAGGAAGTATTCAGTCGTTCATCACATCTGTATCGAATACTGACTGTGACTAGTCACACACAAAAAAGAAAGTTTCCCTTTTCCTGTGGATTTGCATTTTCATTGTGGAAGACTGAAAATAAAGAAGTAATCAAACAAGCATTTCAGAGAGCACCAAAGGCTACGAAGGAAAAAATAAATAGATGGTAACAGGGCAGAGGTATGCTCATTTAGACAGTGGTCAGGGAGGGGTTTTCACAGAAGGTAAGATTTGAGCTGAGACTAAGTAATGAGGAGTAGGTAACACTCAGGTGGAGCTTTGAAGAAAGAATATTCCTGAAGTGGAGAAGGGTACTTGAGTGGCCAGGTTGAAAGATCTGCTGGTCAGGGAGGCCAGCAGCACCAGGCCACACAGGGTTTTGCAGGCTGGGGATTTGGGGAGAGGGCAGGAGGAGTTTGGATTATTGCAGGTGTCATGGGAGAGAGATGTGCCATGTGCCCTTGATGCTCAGGTGAGACCCATGTCCATTTCAGGCATTGTCTGGCATCTAGGTATTGCAACTCAAGAATAATCCTCCCCCGCCCCCGCAGAAGTATGCAATGTTTCTTTTCCTTTTCTTTGCATTGGACACCGGAACAGTGCCCTGGAGAGTTCCTGGAGGCTTCCCAGGGCTGCTCCTCCTCAGCTGTTGTGTGTGTGCTGTGGAACATTTACCCTTTCCCCTGCCCCACCTTTCTGCCCCTCACCCATGTTCTGGGGTTCATGCCTGGCCCTGCACTAGGCTTGACCTTCGATGTTTAATAAACAGGGCATTGAAGGAGATGCCATAGCCTGATATTTGAGAGATGATGTTCATTCAGGGACGCAAATGTTTATTGAGCATCTACTGTGTGCAAAGCCCAGAGGTGGCCTCACTGAAGGTGGTGGCTGTGTCTGACCAGTGCAGAGCTCTTACCTTCTGCTGACAAGTAACAGTTTGTCACGGAGTGTGGATAGTGCCGTGCAGATTTGACATCTTGTCCTTGTGTAGCCTGAGCTGGGCAGTGCTCAGGACATGTTTATCCAGCAAGTATTTAGTGAGCACCGTGCTCTATTCTAGGTATGAGGAGACGAGATTAAACAAAAGAGACCAAATCCCTCTCCTGTGGATCTGACATTTAGGTGGGGAGTCAAGTAATGAACATTTATGTGGCATATTAGAAGATGTTAGTGTCTTGGGGGAAATACGGCAGGAAAGTGGGTGGGGAGGACTTCAGTTTGAAATAGGGGGGTTAGAGAGGGGCTTACTGACATGTGATCATGAACTGAGGACAGTGCGGGTGTGGACTGTGTGGCATCTGGAGGAGGGCATTCTAAGCAGAAGGATAAGTTAAGTGCACAGGCCCAAGGCAGAAGTATCTCCAGTATGTTCCAGCAAGTGAGGAAGCCAAAGTGGCTGAATCCAAGGGAATGGGAGGAAGACTGATAAGAGATGGGGTCAGAAGGTGATCAGGGGGCCAGATGACATGGGGCTTTGCATGCTGCTGTGGCTTTGCTCTGAGGGAGGGAGGAGCCAAGGAGTTTTTAAAGCAGGGAGATGTGATCTGAACTAAGTTTTGACTGAATTGCTTGGCAGCTTTGATAAGAATAGGTGAGACTAGGCTATCAAGACAAAAGCGGAGAACGGTGAGGAAGGAGATCGTTGCAGCAATCGTGAGAGATCCTGGGTTCTCAGACTAGGCTGGAAGCAGCCGCTGTGGGTTGAGGGAAGGTGGTAGAATATGGGGTTTGTTATGAAGTTGAAACAACAGGATTTTCTATTGTTCAAATTGAGTATGGGGCATGCAAGAGAAAAGCCAACAAAGCCTCCGAAATTTTGGCCCTGAGCCCCAGGAAGTCTGGGCACTAATTGGACCTAGTTGCTGCCCTAAAGATGCTTGGTGTCAGGTGAGAAGGAGGGAGGCAGAGATGCTAGCACCACAAAGCACTGGAAGGCAGATGTTTCAGGGAAAATGGAAGGAGAGTTTCAGGGGAAATGGGACCCCCAGGATCTCTGATTCTGTTCCTTTTATTTACCTTTTTTTTCCCTAAGGGGGCCCCTTTCTCTCTCTCTCTCTCTCTCTCTCTCTCTCTCTCTCTTTATTGTGATAAAATTCACATAACACAAAATTAATCATTAACCATTTTAAAGTGTAAATTTAGTGACATTTAGTACATTTACAATATGATGCAACCGTCACCTCTGTCTAGTTCCAAAATACCAAGTCACCCCAAAAAGAAAACCCCTACCCACTGAGCAGTTGCTCTGCATTCCTTCCTCCCCACTGCCTCTGGTGACCACCAATCTGGTTTTGCCTTTTCTGGATGTTTTATATAGTACACATGGAATCATAAACTATGTGACCTTTTGTATCTGGATTCTTTCACTGAGCGTCGTATTTTTGAGAATCATCTACCTTGTGTCGTGTCAGTACTTCATTCCTTATTAAGGCAGAATACTATTGCATTGTGTGGGTACACCACATTTTGTTTATCCATTTATCAGCTGATGGAATTTTGAGTTGTTTCTAGTTTTTGTGTATAGTGATACTAAGACCACTGAGGTACAAGTATTTGTTTAAGTACCTGTTTTTAATTATTTTGGTCCTATACCTAGGACTAGAATTGCTGGGTTATATGGTAATTCTGTTTAACTTTCTGAGGAATCACCAAAATGACTCCCACCACAGCTGCAAATTTTACATTCCTAACAACTATGCTAGGGTTTCATTTTGTCTACATCCACATCAACACTTGTTATTTTCTCGGTTTTTTAATGTTTGTTTTTGTTTTTGTTTTTGTTTTTTTTTTTTGCTAGCTTAGTGGATATAAAGTGGCATCTCATTGTGGTTATAATTTGCATTTTTTAATTAATTTATTTTTATGGTGACATTGGTTAACAAAATCCGATAAGTTTCAGCAGTACATTTTAACAGTAAGGCATATATATATTTACATTGTATGTTCACCTCCCATAGTTAGATTCTTTCTTTCACCACATATTTGACTCCTTTTACCCTGTCTACTTTCCCCTTCCCTCCTCCTACCCTCTGGTAACCACTAGTCTATAGTTCATGCCCATGAGTCTCTGTTTGTTCTGTTCATTTGTTGCTTTTAGGTTTATATTCTACATATAAGTGATATGTCGTAAATGGCAGTATTTCATCTCTTCTTATGGCTGAGTAATAATATTCCATTATATATGTACCACAGCTTCTTTATCCAATCATCTATTGTAGGACACTTCAGTTGCTTGCATGTTCTGGCCACTGTGAATAGTGCTGCTATGAACATCAATGTGCAAATATCTTTTCAAATATGAGTTTTCAAGTCTTTGGGGTAAATAACCAGTAGAGGGATTGCTGCGTCATGTGGTAGCTCAATTCTTAGTTTTTGAGGTACCTCCTTACCACTTTCCATAGTGGCTGTACCAATATGCAGTCCCACCAGCAGTTTATGAGGGTTCCTATTTCTCTACATCCTCTCCAACACTTGTTATTACTTATTCTGTTGATTGTAGGC
>PVKZ01002663.1:28389-200845 GCA_004027375.1 Macroglossus sobrinus
GGTTTTGATTTGCGTTTCCCTAGTAGCTAGTGATGTTGAGCAGCTTTTCATAGAATCGTTGGCCATTTGTATGTCCTCTAGGGAAGATTGTCTGTTCAGGTCCTCTGCCCACTTTTTGATTGGATCGTTTGTTTTTGCTGTTGTTATTGAGTCATATGGGTTCTTTGTATGTTTTGGATATTAGGCCCTTATCGGAGGCATTGCTTGCAAATATATTTTCCCATTCGATGGTTGTCTCTTTACCTTGTCCATGGTTTCTTTTGCTGAGCAGAAGCTTTTTAGTTTGATGTAGTCCCATTCATTTATTTTTGCTTTTATTTCCCTTGCCTTTGAGATCAAATTTATAAAATCCTCTTTGAGCCCAAGGTTCTTGAGTTTAGTTCCTGCATGTTTTCTTCTATGCGTTTTATTGTTTCAGGTCTTACATTCAGGTCCTTATCCATTTTGAGTTAATTTGGGTGTGTAGTAATAGATAACAATCTAGTTTCATTCTTTTATATATAATTTGCGTTTTTAATGGTTAATAGCATTGAGCATTTCTTTTTTTATATATTAAAGTGAAGAAATGATTTAATTTTTTTTTCCCTGTCTACATTGAGCGTTTCTTCTGGTGCTTGTTGACCATTTATATATCTTTGAAGAAATGTCTATTCAAGTTTTTGGCCCATTTTAAAAATTGGAATGTTTGTCTTTTTTATTGATTTGTAGGAGTTCTTTATATGTTCTGGATGTTATATGATTACAAATAATATATTCTCTCATTCTGTGGATTGTCTTCACTTTTTGATGTAGTGTCTTCTGATACACAAAATTTTTAAATTTTGCTCAAGTTGTTTATCTATTTTTTTCTTTTGTTGGCTTTGTTCTTGGTGTCATATCTATTAATACATCGCCAAACCCAAGGTCATGAAGGTTTTACCCCTGTGTTTTCTTCTAAGAGTTTTATAGTTTTAGCTTATATTTAAGTCTTTGCTCCATTTTGAGTTCATAAGGTGTGAGATAAGAGTCCAAATTTATTCTTTTGCATGTGGAAATCCAGTTATCACAGCACCATTTGTTAAAGAGACTGTTCTTTCTCCATTGACTGGACTTAGTACTCTTGTTGATGCTCATTTGGCCATAGACTTAGGATTTATTTCTGGACCCTAAATTCTATTCAGTTGATCTATATGTCTATCCTATGCCAACATCACACTGTTTTGATTACCGAAGCTTTTTAGTAAGTTTTGAAATGGGGAATTGCGAGTCCTCCAACTTTGTTCTTTTTCAAGATTGTTTTGGCTATTCGGGGTCCCTTGAGGTTCCCTGTCAATTATTGGATTAACTTCTCCAGTTTTGTAAAAAAGGCTGTTAAGATTTTGATAGGGATTGTGTTGAATCTCTAGATGAATTTATACAGTATTGCCACCTTTTCAATATTAGGTCTCCCAACCCATGAACATGGGATATTTTCTATTTATATCTTCTTCTGTAGTTTTCAGTGTATAAAGCTTGCATCTCCTTGGTTAAATTTATTTCCAAGTGTTTTTTTTTTTTTTTTTGATGTTATTATAAATGGAATTGCTTTCTTAATTTCCTTTTTTGGGATTGTTTGTTGCTCGTGTATGGAAATAAAACTAATTTTAGTGTATTGATCTTATATCCCACAACTTTGCTGCATTTGTTTCTTGAGTTTGTGTGTGTGTTTTCATTCTTTAGGATCTTCTATATATAACATCATGACAACTGTTAAGAGGTAGGTTCTGCTTCTCCCTTCCCAATATAGAGGCTTTTTTTCCCAATTGCTCTGGTTGGAACTTTCAGTGCAAAGTTGAATAGGAGTGGTAAAAGCAGGCATCCTTGTCTTATACCTCGTATTAGGTGGAAAGTTTTCAGTCTTTCTCTATTGAGTGTGATGTTAACTGTGGGATTGTGTGTGAGAGAGAGAGACAGAAAGATAAATGCCCTTTGTCATATTGAGGGAGTTCCCTTCTATTCCTAATTTGTTGACTGATTTTATCATGAAAGTTTGTTTGATTTTGTCAGAGGCTTTTTCTTCATTAACTGAGATCATTGTGTGGGGTTTTTTTTTTTTCCCTTTTCTTCTTTTGCTCCCACTTAATACTGGTGGAAAGTTCTGACCCAAACCAAGCTAAATGGGGATGCAGCCAGTCTCTTCCCTGAGAGCAGTTCTTGGTTTGGACCTCTGAGGGTAGGGGCTCCACCTGAGGAAATCAGGCAGCTGGAGAGTAGCATCTTGCAAAGCTGAGAGTATGGGGGAGTATGTCCTAGAGGTTTCGCCAGCCCCAGGTGTGTCTTGCTATCTGTGACAGGACAAAAGGCTCTCTGGCCATGGAAGGTAGGATGGGGGAGGTCACAGACCAGGCCCTCTAGTAGGCATCAAGCTGGGTTAAACTTCTCAGGTTTAGGTAGCTCATCCATTCATTCGTTTAGCACTGTCTGAGGTCAAGTTCTCTAGAGCAGTGATTCCTGAACTTGCTTAAGCATTATATCTTCTGGAGGGCTTGTCACAAAATGGATTGTTGGGCTCTACTCTCAGAGTTTCTGATTCAAGAGGCTGGGGTGGGGCCTGAAAATGTGCATTTCTAACAAGCTCCAGGTGCCACTGCGGCTACTGGTCCAGGAACCACACATGGAGAAGTACAGCCCTAGAAGCAGAGCCAGAAGTGGGGAGTCACCTGAGACAAACTTTCAAGTGAAATCTGTGAGAGAAGGCAGGAAGCAGAGAGGACAGGGGAAGAAGCTGGTCACGCACATATGTTCATCAGGGGTGTGGCCTCACCTGATCCCACTGGTGTGTGCTGTGTTCTGTCTGCAGTATTCTGTCTCAAGAGCAGGAGGCCAGGCTCTTACAGGTTGCAGGAGCCCGCCGGCTAAGATTGAACAGTTCCCAAGAGGGGGAGTGAGGATTAAGAAAGATAGAAAAAAGAGACAGAGAGAGAGAGAGACAAAGAGATTTGGGAGGGCTAACAGTAAATACTGCGCCCAGAGTTTATTTAGCACAGCATATATATACCCTTGGAGAAGCAACACCCACACATATGCAAATGATCGATGACCTTTACATAAGTTCTCGCAAAACATCCTTGTTCCTGTTTTTGTCTCTTATTCCCTGAGGCAAGAAACCTTCAACATTAAGCCAAACCTTCTCCTCCACTAACAAGCTATCCATTAAGCCAAACTTCCTCCTTCAGTAAAAAGCCCACCTGCCCTGCAAACTTCTAGCTTGCAGGCAACTCCAACCCTGACTGCAAGGCATTCATCAAGAATGGCTCCCAACAACAGGTTCTTCTGGGATGGGACAGGTGAGGTGGCCTCCTTGGGAGAGCGTAAAGGTAGGGATCTTGGAGGAAGATTGACAGCATGTGTTACAAATATCTACTGTGTAGCAGGCTTTGTTCTCAGCATTGTCTGCACCGCAAGGGACGAGCATGCACCTATCCTCCTGGAGCTGGCATCCTTCTGGGAGAGACAGATGGCCATAGAGGTGTTGTTATTATCAGGTAGAGACAAGTACTCTGCACAAAGATGAAGCAAAGGCAGAGGTTGGAGGGTCCAGGTGAGGGTCCTCTAGATTGAGTAGTGAGGACAAGCCTCTCTGATGGGTCGAAGTCCTCATTCCAGACCTGGTTGGGAGGAGCTCCTGTTTCATAGATGAGGAGACAGGTGGATGGAGGCACAGGGAAGTAGAGGGCCATGCCCAAATTCATATAGCAGTGGCAGAGCCCAGAGTTGGACCAGTTTGACTCTGAGGAAGACTCCTGAGCCTTATCCCCGTCCTGCTCCCATCCAGCCTACCCCTCAGTGCCCTTCCCTGGGGCCAGGCTGTCAGAGGACCTAACCTGCTGGCAGATGTGGGCTGCGCATCGTGCTGTGCATCCCAGATAAAGTATCTGTCCCTGGCGCTGGAGCACCCGTCTGCCTATCTGCCCCCTCCTCTAGTCCCCCCCATCTCCCAGTCTGCCCCACCCTCTTATTTTTCACCCTGGCCACCGATGGTTTTTTCTAGAGTGCCTATATCCAACAGAACTTTTCTGCAATGACAGAAGTATTCTAGAAGGGCTCTGTTGCCATGAGCCACATGTGGTCATTAAGAACCTAAAATATGGCTAGTATGACTGAGGAACAAAAATTTAATTTAAAAATTTTAATTAAAATTTTATGCAGGTAGCCCCATGTGGCTGGAGGCAACTGGATTGGACAGCACAGATCTAGAGGATGCCGTACTACCGCCTTACTCAGAAACCACCGCTAGGCCAAAGAGAAGGCTGCCCAGCCCCATTTTTCACGCCCAGAAGTCGCACAACATTGGCAGACGGTCACTTTCTCCTGTGGGAGCTGTTTCCCTTGGCTGAATCCCATACATACTTCTGGTGACCTTATGCTTGGCCCATGTAAAATTCAGTCTCTAAATTAGAGGTGCCCACGTGTGTCCCACAGAACTGTAGCTTTGCTAAAATCAGTACAGTGTGTTATATAAAAAGCAAAGTAGGCAGGTAGAGATTTATAGTTGGGAAGTCTGGGAAACAGAGTGAAGCAAGTTAGAGGATTCTGTACTGGAGAACTTCTCACAGCCTCTAACATGCCAGAGTGCGCTGGGCATTTCCAAGAGGAGGACAATATAAGCAGTGTTTCCCCAGCTTACTTGATTTGGAACTTTTCTTGACAGAGTGCTGTTGTGCTAGATAGTTGCTGTGGAACACACATAGAGAAATGCCATCCTCATGGTTTTGTGCCCACATCAGACCCCTCAGGAGGCTGGGGTATAGCTTCATTTCTTTTCAGTCTCTATCCCCTGCTGGCTTGCTGAGGGTAAGGGACAGTCACTTACTGTGTTTTTTCATTTGTGTGTTCACTCATCTATTCACAGAAAACAGTGGTCCCAAGCCTCCCATTTGCCAGGCCTGTGTCAGGCCGTGGGAGTAGGCAGAGCTAGCCACCTTCTCCTCTCTGGATCTGTCCCCTACCCACACATGCATGTATGTACATATGCACACACACGGGGGTGGGTCTTACAGCTGTCTGATCTTGGTCCCAGCTCTAGCACCCCTGCCTCCTCCTAGGCCCCAGGGTGCCTCCATGTTACAGCCTGGGCTTGAGGAAAGCCAGATGGGCACCTCTTCTTTCAGACAAGTGCTGTAGGTCCTGTGGCCCTTGCTGTGAGCTCCTTCCCTTGAGTGTGGGAGCAGAACAAGCTTCCCCAGCCCTCAGCTGTCCTCAGCATTGCCAGCCTGGGAGGGATGGCCACACAGGTGTTCAGTGGCAGTATGGGCAATCTGACAAAATGTCTCCCCTGTTGGCCGCTAGGTGACATGGGTCCAATTCTCTCCTTCCCTGGCCTCATATGGATGCATCTCCCACCTCCCACACTTTCTTGAATGTACTCAGGCCTCTGCAGGCCTAAATCTCTCCTGGTTGGTGAGCACGGTGGCCGCACTTCACAGCTCTCTCACAGGATGCCTTGGCAGCCTCAGTACTTCACTGTGTTCACAACTTCCTGAACCCCCCTTCTCTCTGCCTGAGCACATCTGACACCCCAACCCACCTCCACCTCTCGGGTTCCAGACCTGCCCTTGTTCTTCCCGGTGGGCTCCACTCCTGGTCTTCATCCTTCAGTGTTTGAGCTCGGGGCTTCCAGCCTTGCATCCTGGACACCTCTATCCATCTGTCCCCTGCATACTGTCTGTTAGCCATCTCCATCTCACCTCCCCTGAACCCTCATTGTCGCTCGCTTCCTCTCTGGGGTTGCTGTTGCTTCTCTTCTCATTCCCCTGATCGATTCTCCTGCTGTAGCTATAGCAGCTTGGGAAAGCACTGTGTGAGACTCCCTGCTGCTCCGATGATGGTGATGTGAGAGCCTTCTCTGGCAGACCAGGCCCTCTCCCAGCTGCACCCAACTTTTTTTTCTCCTCTAACAGCAGTAATTTTTTTTTACCTTGACTCCTAGGACTGGATAATGCCTGTTCACCTGTGCCAGTTCTGGTCTGCACCTCTGTGACTCGGAGTCTTCCTCAGCTCTCTTTTTCTCTCCTTTTCCATCCCAAGTGTATTTTTTATTATATTTTTTTATTTTAATTTTTTTTTAAATTACAGTTGATATTCAATATTATATTAGTTTCAGCTCTTGTTCTGAGCACAAGAGGGCAGCCAAGGACTTTGGAGCGCTGAGGAATGTGGGCCAACTTAGCTGTGTGAATTGCTCTTTACTGAACCCAGAGCTTGTGAGAACCAGACCAGTGGGGAGTTTTGTTTCTTACTAAGGAAACTACACTTGACCAGGAATTCTCCCAGGGCACTATGAACCTGACATTAGAGGGAATCTGATTTCCTAGCTGTTGCCTCTGACCTCCGGGCACAGCAGTAGGAGGCCAATGGCTTGCGTCTCTTTCCACAGTGGTCCTTTGCTGTCGCGACCATCACAGAAATCCCCCCTCTCATCTTTCTCCCCAACTTCCTTGTGCAGAGGAAGGTGCTGAAGCCCCTTCGGACCCAGACAGGAGGAACCATAATGGTAAGTGGGGATGCAGGCGGGATGAAGGGCTAGACTGGGGACCCCTACACCCAGTTCTGTTTCACCTCTGGGCCTTTGCCCACCCTAGGCTCTCCATCTGGAATGCCCTTCTCCCATTTAGTAGTTGGACAAAATGTTAAGTATTCTTCAAGGCCCAGAGACAATGACTCTTCCTCCCAAAGCCTTTCCCATCCCTGAACATTAGAATTTATTGTTCTTTCCCCTGGGACTTCCGATTGAGTTACTGTATTTGCTGGTATGTAAGATATATCCCCATACCCCAGAGATAAATCCTAAAATGATTGCTCTGATGTACCCAAATTTAAGATGGAAAACTAAATCCCCATGACGTCAGTGATGGGTGATATTCCCCTCTCTCCCCATCACAGGTATGGCAACAAAGAACATTTTTGGCAAAATTAGGTTTCTTGTCCTCTGTGTAGTTTTCTTTAAAATCATGGCCGCAGGCAGCTGAGTCGATTGGAGGTGGAAAAACATTTCAGATTTCAGTGTACAATGATCTAATCTAGACCAGCATCAGTACCTATTGATCCCTATAGTTTCCTTTTTGGCTTGCAAATTGGTATATGTTTTAGTTTATTAGAATATTACTGCTCACACCGAAACTATGATTTCCTATGGGATTTCAGTATTCGGTCTACTATATTTCCATGACCAAAAAATTGTTTATTTTTCTTTTGAAAGCCGCATTAAAGTCATACATGTCAGCTCATGTATGATCTTAAGTACTTTTATTTCTTCCAGTTTCTTCACAAAATTGCAAAGGGGCTTATGCTAGCCAATCTGATACTTGCTTTTGGGACTGAGTTTGCTGGGGGAAGGGGTATACTTTCTGTATCCCCACCTCATAGCTCATCCCTACCTCAGAGTTGGCTAGAAACAGTATTTCTGGGATGAATGAGTGAATCAGCAATGAGTGAGTGAAGAAAAGGACTGCTCAGACGCCTCACCCTGTGCTTGTCGCCCAGGCAGGGAAGCTGGCAGTGGAACGAGGCTGGGCCATCAATGTGGGTGAGTGCCCTGCGGCCTGGCCTGGGGGAGCTGGCTTGCCAGGGCCTGAGGGCTGGGAGGGCCATGAGGAACCTAGAGGAGACAGTGGAGAGCTCAGAGGCTCTGGTGCCTCCATAGCCACCCTGAACCTCCTTATGGTGGTCTGGAGGTAAGTGGGCAGCCACCAAGTACCTGGGTGGGGCCCATGAGTGCCTCCATCTGATATGGGGTCCTTGTCTAAAAGAATTCTTCAGATGGCTCCCCAGTCCTGCCTTTGCATATTTCCAATGATGGGGCGCTCACTCCCTTATCCAAGAAAGCTTGTGCCATCCCCTGGGCAGTTCTGCATGGGGCTGCCACTTGTAGTTTTAGAGACTCCCAAAGAGTCCATCAACTTCCTGGGGCTGAGGACAGCCTGCAGGGGCTTGGTCAGTGAGTTCTGAGGCTGTGAGGCTGTCGTCTCAGGGTTGAGGGGCAGAGGGGGCTGGACTCTGGCCTTCCCCATTGCCATGGGCCTCTGTGACCAGCAGAGGGTGCCCTTCCTGACCATCCCCTTCTACTACCCGCAAAACCTGGGCAGTCCCAAGGTAAACTTGCTCTCATAGTCCCACCACCCCTTCCTGGCATGAGGACTCAAATATAGGCAGGCCCAATTCTGTGGAGACGTTCTGCTGCAGGAAGGATGAGCTCCATTCCCTAAGGGGTGTGAGCAGACCCTGGGGCTGACTTGTTGGGACAGTAAGAGGTTTTGTGTTCTGGCAGGGGTGGCTGTGATGACAAAGCTGCCTCCTAACCTAGGAACAGTGACATGCCCTGGTGCTCAGTTCACTTTGCCAATCTGAAGTCTCAAGAGCCTTTCTGGGAGCTGAGCAGGGAGGGCCCAGTGGGAGGGCAGGAGGGGTGGAGAAGGGTCTGGGCCTAACCCTTGAGCCTGGTCCTGACTACACCATGTCTGCCCTTCCACAGGTGGCGGCTTCCACCACTGCTCCAGCGACCGGGGCGGGGGTTTCTGTGCCTACGCGGACATCACACTTGCTATCAAGGTGCGCTGAAGAGCACATTGGGCTGGCCTCCAGGGCCCTCCCTGGAATTCCCCTGCCACTCCCAACTTTACCTCACCCCACATTATAGAGAAGGGGGGTTAAAGTTCAGAAAGGAAGGAAGGTTGCCATGTTGCTCAGCCAGGCTGGGGCTCAAATCCAGCTGACATTTTCTCTTCTGTGTTACCTGTGACAGATGGGAGCTATTACAGCCTTCAACAATGTCCAGGAACTGGAGGGACCAGAACATATATCAACAATATAAGAAGGGCATTGCCTCAAAAGAGTGAGAAGAAGATAGAAATAATAATAATGATCACAATAGTACTAATGGCATTTACTGCAGGGTCACCCCTATGCCAGACACCATTCCCCATGGCTCACTTCAGTCAATCCTCACATATTATAGATGAGGAAACTGAGGCCCATAGAGGTGAGTCCACACAGCCAGAAAGGACAGAGCTGGCACTGGCCTTCATGTCTGTCAGACCCCAGAGCTAACCCTGATCGCCCTGGCCTTGGGTGATCAGGCCATAAGCGTCCTTGTCCTCACAGGGCACACAGACTACTAGGGGAGAGGGCAGGTTAGCAGACCCTGGCCATTCAGAGAGGGGAGTGGGGGTGAGGGGAGGGGAAGGAGGGCATCCAGAGAAGGAGGCATTGAGGATATGACTTTGTAGGAAGTCAGATTGCAGAATGAAGTTCCAGGTGTATTGGAGGGGAGGTTCTATTCTAGTCACCACGTGTTCTCCCAGTATTCCTGGGCTGTCACTGAGGGCCAGCCCTACTGCCCCATTTACCTTCTGAATTCTGGTCCTTCGGGGCACAGCACAAGCCCCCTCTTCCAGGAAGCCTTTCCTGACCACGCATATGCTTCTCTGGAGCTGCACAGCCCTCCTGGGCATGTGATATCTTTACTTGGTGTCCTGATAGTCCACAAGCATAGATGGCCTTCTGCCCTGGCCCCTTACCAACTATGACTTCCTGAGGGGCTGCATCCTCTGGCCTGTCTGGGTCCTCATGTCTCCCTTTTCCCCTTGGCAGTTTCTGTTTGAGCGAGTGGAGGGCATCTCCAGGGCTACCATTGTTGATCTCGATGCCCATCAGGTGAGTGCCCTATGGGGTCTGGGGTCTCATGTGCCCCCTTCCCCAGGATCCCTATGCATGCTCCCATAAGCATTTGTCACACAACTCTACCCCGTGGGACTCCTGCCTGCCCTGGGAACATCCCTGAGCCCCAAGCTTGATCTGCTATCCCTGTCTTGATCCCTTACCTCTCTCCCTGCTTCCCACCCTCTGTGTCTCAAACTTGAAGTAGAGAGTCCTTCTTTCTCCCTCTGCCCCTCATAGCCCAGCCAGGGTGGTTGGTCGTCTTTGCTCCTGTCAAACCTGAGGATCCTCCCTCCCTTCTCCTGACTGCCTTTCCAATAAACACACCTGTGGCTCTTTCTAAAACAATGGCAGTGCTCCTCTTGTGCTCTACACCTCTTTGTGGACCTCCTAGTCAGTTTGCACAGAGCTGAGGAGCTCTGTGCACCTGCCCCTCTGGCAAATGCTCACTCATATAATTTCAGGGCTGCTCAGCCCGAGGCCACTGCTTAACTAACTTCCTGAAGTAAAACATCAGAGTGCAGGGCCTCAAGACCCCCAAACCAGGGCTTGCTCCTTTGGTCAGAGACAGGGAAGGGTATCCAATGGGCTCTCGAAGGCCCCTCCCATACCTCTGCTGCTGGGGCTTTGGGCTGGTCAAGGCCCTGCTTCAAGGTCATGTGACACTGAGCTCCTGAACCAAGTCACATGAGTACAGCCCTTTGCAGTTTACATTTCACCTCCATGATCCAAGCCAATCTTACCACAGAGTGGAGAGAGTGGTAGGGCCAGGGTTCCTGCTGCGTTTCATGGAGAGGAAACAGGGAGGGCTGGAGTTTATTTAAAGTCACTCTAGAAGGTCATGGGGCCAGGTTTTGAGGTTGAATCTAGCTTTGTCACTTAATAACCATGAGACCCTCTGCCCCAAGAGCAAACTGCACTACTTAGAGGGATGGGGAGTGTTTCCTGGATTGGGGGTTCCTGGCCTTACCGAGGGCACCTGCCTGAGACTATCTTCGTGTCCTCCCCACAGGGCAATGGGCACGAACGGGACTTCATGGGTGACAAGCGCGTGTACATCATGGACGTCTACAACCGCCACATCTACCCTGGGGACCGCTTTGCCAAGCGTAAGCTGCTCCCATCCCTCTGTCCTAAGGGCATTCTTGCTTGGATTGGGCTCTCCTTAGTATTTTCTTTGTGCTAGGCCCTACAGAAGTCACTTCATTTATCCTTAGCATTCCTGCAAAGTGGGAATCGTGTTCCCATTGTATAGTAAAGGAAACTGAGACCTAAAGAAATCACTTGACCCACTCAAGATCACATAAGCCTATCCAATAAACACACCTGTGGGTCTTTATATTAGGGGTAACCATCAGAAGAAAAAAAACAGACTCTTCTAGGTATGTATCTGTGGTAGAACACAGGGAATGAGCAGCAAGGAACAAGAGGGAAATGTGATAAATAGGATATTCAAAATAAGATGGCAGAAAAAAAAATCAGTTCAAATATAATAGTTAAAATAAATGCAGGCAGGTTAAACTTATCGGTCCAAAGGCAGAGATGTTTGGATGAGCTGTGAAAACACAGGGGCATGTCCATTTATGCAGGAAGGGCCAGTGAGTCTGCTTTGGGTACTCAGCCACAGAATGACCCAAGGGACCAGTTTCTGCACTGAATCTTGAATGTGCTGGATTTGGGCATGGGGTCACGGCAGGGTGCCCACGTGTCTGGGCAAGGACTCGTGGAGGCAGTGAGATCAGACATCACTGGCATGGGTCTTTTCTGCCTTCAGGGCAAAGTGTTTCATTAGCAACCCCCCTCCCCTCCTTTGGGTCCCCACTTTGCAGCTCTTGGTGCTCTTTGAAGCTTAGTTTTGTGTGGAGTGAGAGGCTGAGCAGTGTCGGAGTCAGACTGGTTTCCAGTCCTGCCTTGGGCACTGACAGGGATCCAGGGAATCTTTCTCCTTCTGAGCCTCAGTTCCCTTTCTCTGCACATTGGGGGTATTCCTGTATCCTCCTCAGAAGCCATCAAGCGGAAGGTGGAGCTGGAGTGGGGCACGGAGGATGACGAGTACCTGGATAAAGTGGAGAGGAACCTCGAGAAAGCCCTCCAGGAGCATCCACCTGATGTGGTAGTGTACAACGCAGGCACTGACATCCTCGAGGGTGACCGCCTTGGAGGGCTGTCCATCAGCCCACAGGTATGTACTGATCTCAGGTGGCAGAAGAGAGTCTGCCCTGCAGACTCAGCAGCAGCAGGACAGGTGGACCACACTGGTGCTGCTTCTGATGTCAGAGAGGGAATCAGCAGAAATAGCAACAGTCGGGGCAGGGCTACACCTGCAGCAGGACCTCCTGATACCACACGGATCAAGGCCTGCCTGAGCCGCCCTTCTCCATCTTCCTACAGGGCATCATGAAACGGGATGAACTGGTGTTCCGAATAGTCCGTGGCCGCCAGGTGCCCATCCTCATGGTGACCTCAGGCGGTTACCAGAAGCGCACAGCCCGCATCATCGCTGACTCCATCCTCAATTTGTACGGCCTGGGACTCATTGGGCCTGAGTCACCCAGCATCTCAGCACAGAACTCAGACACTCCTCTGCTACCCCCAGAGGTGCCCTGACTGAACTATCCCGAGTGGCTCCCTGCCTGCCTCCCGCCCCACCCACCCCTCAGTAGTTCTCCTTTACTAATCACATGAGGCAGTGATGGTGGGGGCCTGTCCCCTGCTGGGCCTGCCTTAGGGGCCTGTCTGGCAGCTCTTCCACTCCTCACTGGGTATTGGAGGGTCTCCAGGCCCCTCTGTGGGTGGGGGCAGAAGGCCGGGCCTGAGTCCCAGGGAGGACATTCATGGGGTCCTGGGTCTGACTAGGCCCTGTAGAGGCAGGCAGTTCAACCAAGGAGGGAGGAGGGCAGGTAGGGCTCTGGAGGCTGCAGGAAGGGACCCTGGGGTCAAGGTGCTCTGGTTTTCAAAAATATCGGACCCACATCAGACCAAGGAAGTTTCTATCACTACCAAGGTTGGGCTTCTCCCTCTTAAGTCTTGCGATTTGCTCCCTCCACCTTTCCCTCAGGCAGGGCATGAGGACCTAGGGAAGACCATCTGGGTGGCCTGAAAGCTGGGTACTGGAGCCAGGCCTCTTGGGGGGGGGGGGGGGGGGGGGGGGGGGGGGGGGGGGGGGGGGGGGGGGGGGGTAGAGGGGTGCTGGATTCCCAGTCAGCAGGCAGGATCCCTGGTCCTGGACATGAGGTGCCACAGGGAAGGGGTGGAAGTCAGTTTTCCGGTCTGGCATTCTGCTTCAAATAAAGCAAGGACTGGGCCCACTCTTTCAGAGCTCCTCAGTGGTGGTAAGTGAAGGGGAGGCCTGTGCAGTCCCAAATCACTGTTTCCACAATGGTCTCACCTGTTCAGTGAGAGGGGCACTTTTGGAAAGAGCACTTGGCTCAGGGCCTCAGCATTGGAGGCTTAATGGGGCTGCTGACCCCAGCGGGGAGGGGGCAGGGGAAGATAAGGCCCAGATGGAAATTGGGGATAGGGCAGGTGGCCAGGCCAGGTCCTGTAGGGACTGAGGTGAGGCCGGGCTAGGGTTTCTGGAGGGAGAGCAGAGGATCTCCGTCCCGGCCTGCAAGTTGTAAGGGGGAAGATCGGGAGTGGGAACATGGTGGGGCTGCAGCCTTCCCTGGCCTCACCCAAAGTGCTCTGTGTCTAGGGTCCCAAGTGGGCCCTAACCTCGTCCTCATCTGTACTCTGAAGGGGACACTTAGGCTCCCCAGGGTGCTAGGCAGGGGAGCATCTACTCTTCCATTGCCTGGGTATACTCTCATGGACAGAGGTGGGACTGGGAGGGCAGGTGGGTCACCTGAGGCATACTAGTCCCAGATCAACTCCAGTTATGGGACTCGTGTTCATTATCATCTGGGGGTGCTCTTGCATCCTCCCCTTTCTCCTTTATGCTCTCTTGCCCCTCCCTTGCTGGAGTGGGGGTCGGGGGGCAGGGTAAGTGTTCCAGGATCACAAACTGTCAAAAATGCTGACTTGCCGGACCAGACCTGAGGCACTAACTACATACTTGTACCCCCCTCACTTGCTGCCTGCCCTTGCCATTGGTCTCTGTACTTGCCTTGAGGTCCATAACATCCTTTCATCTCCATTGTGGGCCTGTGACATCTGGGGAAAGGCAGTGGATGTGGCTCTTCACTGCTGAGCTTCTGTTTGTAGAGAACCATAAAGGCTCTTCTTGATTGGACTAAGCCACTGTGTGTTCTTGAGATGGTGAATCCCTCCTTCCTTTGGATGAAAGGAAATAAAGATTTATTTAGCATGAGACCTGACATCAGAGCTGCCCAAGAAATGCTAGTTTTTTATTCCATCCTCAGCCCCGTGAAGTAGGTTATTTCCATTTTACAAATGAGACAAGAGACTCAGCGAGCAATTTGCCCCAGACCACACACACATCTAGTGAACGGTAGAGCCAGCTTTGAACCCATCTCAGGTGGATTTGGAAGTATGTGTTTCAGCTGCCTCAAATTTGGCAGGAGGAAAGGAGTGGGGGAGAGGGATGCTTCCCAGACCAAAGCGTGTCTAGGTCCTTAGAAAGTATGGAATGGGAAGGCAGGCAGGGCTGGGCTGTGATGGTGACTCTGTAAAGTGTGGGAGGCAGCTGGGGCCCCTGGCAGGGCAGAGGATGTTTGGGAGTTTTCCAGCCCTGGGCTTTGGTTGGAGCACATACGGGGATGGGCTGAATGAGCCAAAGAGGTCCAGGCACATGGGAGCAGGACCTTATCCTCATCTGGCAGAGTGACTAGGACATCTTCAGGGTTAACGGCACAGCCTGGGTAGGGAGCAGAGTCCTCAAGGGTCAGTGCTAGGGACAAGGACATGGGAGCAGGCATTGGGGTCAGGGCAGCCCTGCGTTAACGTGTGAGGAGGAGGATGAAGGCTAACAGATGACAGGCCCTATTCACGGTTCTTGGTGGGAATCACATGTTGAACCTCATAGTACTCAGGTAAGAACTACAGTTTTGTTTTGTTTTGTTTTGTTTTTAATCTATGTATTGCAGATGGTGACACAGGCATAAAGGGATTAGTTACTCATTCAAAGCCCATAGCTAGTAAGTGGAGGAGCAAGGTTTGTACCAGGACCCCAGTTCTGGAATCCATACACTATTTGCTCATCTGTAAGGGGCCTTTAATGATACTTATGGAGTGCATGTAGGGAGGGTGCCATGTTGGATTTCCTTAGCACCCAGGAAATAACTAGCAACGATGATGATGTTTCTTGTGTAGGTCACATTGAAGAATCAAAGACAGTTGAGGTGAAGTGTTTGGAATCTGTTCTTAAGATCCATATGTTTTGTTGTTAGCAAATTATACCCCAAGTTATAAAAATCCAAGGGGGACATGCCAACCTTGTGAGGTGGCTGAGGGGCCCACATGGAGCTCTGGCCGATGAGGTGGGTACTGCAGCCCAGAGTGAGAGTGGGGACAGGCTGAGCGGGGTCTGGGGTCAGATACCTGCTATGGAGAGAACATGGGGAGCAGACAAGCTTGGGAAAGCGCTGCCAAATAGGAGCCCACGGTGGGCCAGCCCTGATGCCTGGCGGGTGTGCAGTTTCTGGAAGAGGCTCCAGCCGGAGTCTCCTGGAGAGGTTGAGAGTGAACATCTGACTGGGAGGCAGAGGCCCCTGTGTGCTGGGGAGAGGGCAGAACTTGGAGCGCAAGCCCACCACGTGGGAAGCCCCTGCTCTGCTGAGGCCTGGGTGTGGGGCCTTGGGCAAATGGGAACCTCTCAGAGCCTCCTTTCTCAGCTGTCCTGGTGGGTCATAGTCCTGAGCTCGCATGGCTGGAGCAGGTGTGCAGGATGGGGAGGGGGTGACACTAGTGGCAGTTGAAGAGTCTGGCTCCAAATAGGTGCTATATGAATGCAGCTGTGCTTCCCACTCCTGCCCATAAACCCTAGCTCATGCCTGGCTCATAGGCCACCTGAGCCCCTAGGGAAAGGGATTTCTTCTTCCGGAGTCACAGCTCTGTTCTCCACTTGGGGCCAGTTGGGGGGTTCTCAGATAGGCATTGGAAATAGCACCCCCTTCCCCATGGGACCATGGCTGAGGCCAGGCTAACAGGGCCCTGGTGGGTGGCAGAGGCAGGAATGAAGGTTCCTAGACTGCGGCCTTGGTGCGGACAAAGGTGGTTGCTGGCACTGCCCCCTGCTAGACTCATAGGCAGACCTAAAGGAAACTTGTGTGAACTGCCTGGCTGCTCAGCCAGACGCTTTAGGAGTCTAGGGCCAAGAACTTCTCTCGGGTAGCCTTATCTTGAGTTGGCTTCATTTACTCAGCCAGCGCTGGCTGGAGTCTCCCTGCTCCAGGCCTAGGGCCAACGTGGCGAGGCTCAGTGCCTCCTCGGGAACAATGTGGTCCTGTGGTGGTTGCAAGGCTATAGGGTGCAGTGGTTAACACTTGGACTCCCATCCCTCAGCAGCCTGGCTTTGAGTCCCACCCCCTGTCCTTGGTAACTAGATGACTGTACCTGTGTGTGCCTTAATTTACTTACCTGTAACATGAGAATGATAGCACCTACCTCATAGCGTTGTAATGAGAATGAAACGAGTTAATGTGTGTAAAGCCGTGTTTAAAGCTGTGTTTAAAGCCATATTCAGCATGGAGTAAGCACTTGATGCAAGTTACTCATCATCATCACCATTTTGCTGAGGAGGAGACAGACACAGGTAAATTGACTTGCCCAAGATCACATAGGCAATGGAAAAGCCAGGGAAGAGGGCCAAATCCATCTGACTCCAAAATGAGTGCTCTTTTCCTGCAACCAGACCCTCCAGCAAACGTTTGGAATGAGAGTATCTTGGGGAGCATAATGTCCCACACCCCACCTGGATCTCTCAGTCCCTCCCTGGTGCACACATTTACCACCAATTTTGGGAGAGGAAGGTGGCAGCACCAATGTCCAGCCAGATGAGACAGGAGGACCCGGAGGCGAAAGGCAGCTATCCTCAGTCCCTCAGTGGTGGTAGCAGGGCCAAGTAGAGGGAAGTATGGCAGTTATAAGTGAGTGAATAGCTGGCCGCTCAAACTGAGGCATTTTCCCCTTGTAGGCTTTCTATTAGGGTGGTGGGAAGGAAAGGGGAGGGGCTATGGTGGCATGTCCTGATGTGGCATCAGTAAGAGGACCTTGAAAAGCCTTTTGCATCAGCAGCCACACCACCTTGCACACTCTCACTCTTCCTTCACCCTTATAGCAGACTCCCTGGGCAGAAATCTGGAGCCTCGTTTTGCAGCCTGGGAAACAGGCTCAGAGAGTTACCCAGCACTTGCTCAAGGCTACACTAGGCTGAGTGTCCAGAGCATCATCTCTGCCACTACCCTAGGTATTCTCTTTACATTCCCTTGTCACTATCAGGGTAAAGGCATAGTTGACAGAATGAGTAGGAGCCAAGATCTCTGCTGGGGTAGGGGGTTCTCTGGAGAAAGGATATGCAGGTTTTGGAGTTGGACAGCCTTGGTTCAAACCTGCCTTTGGCCTGAGGAGTGACCCCGAGCAGGTGGCATTTGCTTTCTGAGTCTTGCTGCTCCCTCTACAGAAGACGGTGAGACAAGAAAAATGGATTGCCGTATGTTCTGAGTCATTTTAGGACAGAATTAGGATGGGGGTGTGGGAAGGACCATCATGGCTCATTGTCCAACATCTTATCTTGCTGCATAGACATTGAAACAGAGACCTAGAGAGCTAGGGGGCCTTGCTCCAATGCTGGAGCTGGGCCCCTTGTGGGGACAGTTTTTAGAGCTTGGATTTGCCATGGAGCCTTGAGTAAGGCAATCACTGAGCCTCATTCTTTTCCCCAATAAGGTGTTGTGGCATAGGCAAGCGCTCAGTTAGTATTAGCTAACAATATTATTCAGGTGGGGATAAGGCAAGACATCTCAGCCAGAGCTGTCCAAGGGTCATCATAATGGCAGCTGATACAATGCAGCGTTTCTGTGTTCCAGCACAGTTCAAGCACTGGCACATGTGAAATGTCCTCATCCTTCCACTGTGTGCACATGAGGACTGGGGATGCAGAGGGGGAGGGGTGGTTGGTCTCTCAGTGAGGATACACTCCCCGCCTCACCCCAGAGCCTGGCACTGAGCCACTGAGCGCTCCACTTTTGGGTGCCCATGGGTGTCACCTCCTCCTAAAGCATGGTAGCAGAGAGTATGAGCATCAGGGGCCAGTCTGCCCAGGCAGCTTCTGGGACTTCCCACCCCCATTCCAACTCTGAGTGTGAGATTCTTTGTCTGTGCCCTGGCCTTAGAACTCTGGGAAAGGTGTCACAAGCAAGGGGGGGTTCCTGCTGGGGCAGAGGGAGTGGCCAGGGGCCCAGCCAGAGGCTCACTCCCTTCTGGGACCCTCCAGCTAGTGCATGCAGCCTGCCGGTTGTCTGGGTAACCGATATCCAGGCGGCCAGACAAAGTTATGGTGTGTGGCTGGGAAGCTATTTTGTCTAATACACTAAAAGGCCTTTGGAAATTCCTGAAGCCCATCTGTTCCTAGTTATACCACAACATTGCTGTCTCTTCAGCTCAAAAACAAGAGAACACTTTTATTTCTCTTTTCAGAGCTCAGGAATGTGCCTGAAACAGGCCCGTAGACGTCCGTTCATGTGGTTCCTCAAGCTCCTTGATCACATGCTGGAACCATCATCCTCTTAAAGGCCCACCACTCCTTCCCCGCAGCTTTGCCCTCCCCAGATGACCCCCCAGGACTCCTGAGCATGCCATGGGGAAGACTGAGGCTTTGGAGATGGGCCTGCCTGTCTTCGCAACGTGCCACTAACCTCTCTGCTTCCTCACTCCTATAACAGGCAGGAACTCCTGAGAAATAACACAGCCTGGCCTGTGGTAGGTGCTTTGTAAATGCAGGTTTCGCAGTTAGCTCCATGAATTGAGAAACTTCCTTGGCTGATCCAAGCACTGGTAGCCTCTGTAAAAATGGGGTCTGCAACTCTAAGAAATGTATAATCAATCTTTACTCATCTGGCACCTCTGCCTACCCACAGCCACCCAAGAACCCGAAGATAAAGCAATACAGAGTTTCCGCATCTAAAACATCTCGGTGGAGTATAGTCTGGGCCCCTCGTGCATTTAGCCCTGGGCTGAAGTTGTGTGTGCTGCTTCTCCAGAGTTCTGGTCTCTATAGGTCCCTTGGGGCTCCTGCTGGATGCAATGTCCAGAGGCTGGGTGTGGCTGCTCTTTGCTGTCTCACTCACACATGACACTCCCACTTCAGCTGGCTGACTCGGCTGCTGCTCTGGACAGTTGTTTGGGGCACCTGGCACCATCCTCACTTCCTTGAGGAACTCTTGCCCCTCAGTCCCCAGCTTTAACAGTCATGGTCCCCTGCCCAGCTCCTGTTGCTCCAAGAGTAGAATATGGTTCTAGTTCAGATCATCCTAGTCCAGACCCCTTCTTCCAGACCAGGCCAGGGCTGCACCTATCTGCTCTTTGATGTTGAATGTGACTACAGACTTGAACTCTGAGCTCAGTGGCTTTGTATCTCTTGGGTGGTAGTTTTTCAAGCCAGTGAATGATTCTCCAAGTGGCCTCCTTTTTGCATGGTGATGGCAGGCACACATTTAGAGCCATAGCATGTTAGTCCGGGGCCCTGAAAGTCCAAGGTGAGTAGAGCCCCCAGTCAAACTGGAGTGGACATTCAGTGTGAGCAAGAAGTCTTTGTTTTTTAAGCTACTGAGGTTTCAAGTGGCTTGTTACATACGTTGACCCCAAGAAAGAAAATACCATGAAGGGCTCCTGGTGGCTAACGGGGCTCAAAAATTAAAAAACAAAACAAACAAAAACAGAGCTTAGCATTCTTGTGAAACAGAGGCCTTTCACACAAGCTGTGCTTCGGGGAGAGGCTTGCACTGAACTGCCTGCCTGCGTTGTGTTCCTGCCTTCTGAGCCAGCCCTTGTAAAGGAGTTCCTGGAATGCTTATTTCAATAAATAAGACTGAGACTTTCTAATCTGAGCTGTGTACCTATATCTTATTAGCCCACTGACCAATCAGAGCAATTCCATTCTGACCAATCAGGGAAGTACTTTTGGGACCAATCAAACCGTGAGGATTTGGATAAGAACCTCATTTGTATGAGAATAGACCAATCAGAGACAAGAGACAGGGTCTTCTCTCTATATGAGTCAGTTGCCCTCTGGCTCAGAGAGTACACTTTCTATTTCCTTTGAAAATTGCCTTTCCTAGGCTTGAGCTGTACCACAGAGAAAGTTGTTCTGCTGGGATGGAGCAGACTGGAGCAAAGCAGAGCCATCCCAGCAGACCAGATTGGAGCAGAGCAGACCTGTCTGGCTGATAACGCCGGGGCGCAGGGGCACCTGGCTCCCAGAGCTGCCTCACAGCCTTGCCCTTCTATAGCTGTGTTGTTTCATAGTCGAGCTGTGGCACGACTGAGTTACTCCACAGCTATGCTGTTCTGCAGCCGTGCTGTATCACCACTGAGTTGTTTTCACTGAGAGACTAAGTTCTCCTCTTTCCCTCCCTTACCGCACCCCAAACTGGGGGTTCCTATTGGTGTTGAATTGGTGCCGAAGACCATTGGTGGACACACAGCATAATCTCACCCATCCTGATTGATACATATCCTCTTTCACTGATTACAAAGATGGTTTAGTGATGCGACGTGACTCGAGTTGAGCTAGAACCCTTACCTAGACTTTTTTTATTTGGGTGTAGGAGGGGAAATGACCTTGTCTTATAAGTCACAGAGCAGCCATATTTTATCACAAAGATAAAACCTGTGTAAGGTATGAAAGAGTAAAATGGAAAGAGAAAAATATAAAACATTTGGGAAAAAGGGAATCCTGGTGACATCAAGACAGGACTGCCACGATGAGCTATACAAGTTGTGTACTACACAATTCTAAGGAGTTGTATTCACATAGTAATCATGGTAGATTTGTGAATTTATCAGGCCAGTTTTCCAGCAGATGGCCGTAAAGTATCTTGAGGAAGCGGAACCTTTCTCTACTTGGCACAAAATTGCTACACAGGCTAGTAACCTGCTGTGTCCAGTCCCTGATTTTAGCCCTTGAATCTCTAGAGCTTCCCAAGCTCAAACAGTGGTGGAATTTATTCTAATGAAAAGTCTCTTTGTTGTTAAACTCTGCTCACAGCAGAATTGTTGACAATCCAGTTACTAATAAGATGCATCGAGCTTGTTTGCCACTTTCCAGAGCAAACCGTATATGCTTTTAGAAATAATAGTCTAACAGTAAGAGACAGAAGAACCATTAATGGACAACACGAGAACAACAACAAAATATTAGTTTGGGGCCCATTTGTGTAGGTGCCAGTCTCCTTTCCCGTCTCAATAAGCACCCAGATTCTTACTCTACTAAACTGTGGCCTGAAAATGGTTGGCAATGGTAGTTTTTAAAGATACAAAGAAGACATTGTGTGGACTTCATTTCCCCTTAAATGGTTAAATTATAACTGTGTTGTTCTTTAAAATGATAGACCAAAATTATCTAGAGAGTTCACTTAAGCTAAATAAATAATGTATCATTGTGAAAGAACGGGATGGTGTCGGCTGAGGTCCAACCCCCCAACTCCCCCCAGTGCTGGAGGAGGCTGGCTGTCTGCCGGCTGGGGGCCTGACCCCACTCTGCCCTACTCAGGATAGCTCCCTCCCATCACTCTAAATGCCAGTAATTCCCAAGAGAGGTTTGGGGGAAGCTGTAGGCTCTGACATCAATGATCTGGAGTGGGATCTTGGTGCTGCCTTTTTCAACTCGATGACCCTGGACAAATGCTTTCTCATTCAGAACCTCAGTTGCCACTTCTGGCAAATGGGAATGCTGACATCATCTGAGGCTAGTTGGAAGAGTCATGTGGGCATGGCAGTGACCCTGTGCATAGTAGGTGCTCAATGCACAGCAGCTGGAACTTGAGTGCTGGCCGTCAGGGATTAGAGTATGGCCACAAGGTCCCAGGCCCCCCAGATGTGAATGACTCTCATCACAGCCTCATTGAGTGCCTGTGGCAAGTCATTTCACCTCTTCCCAGGGTGCTGGAAACAGACACTTGCTCGTTACTGCCCATTTTATTGTCTGGTCTCCCTGCCAAACAGTAAGGGGGCAGGATTGGGTCTGCTCCCCTCTACTCTCCCCAGAACAGGGCCTGTTGGCACTCAGTCAGTGCTCCATCAACACTCCATCGTTGTTTCAGTTGTGAAGGAACCTGGCTGGTGCCTGCTGGGGCTGTCCTGCTTTCTAGGTGGAACCAGGCCAGAAGTCGTCTTTACAGGGCCAGAGTGGAGACCTCTTCCCCCATCCCACTTCTGGGAGGGGTGCGCCCCCACATGACCTCTGAGTCCATAGGGGCCCTTCCCACTCCTGAGCAAGAGCCTGGCCCTTTCCGGGCACTTCCCAGTTCTCAGAGCCATTTGGCATCAGCAAGGCGTGGAAAAGGGAGCTCCCAGCCCCTCCAGCAGCCTGGGCCAAAACCACAATTGTTTTTCCACCTGGAGCTTCCAAGGAGCTGCTGGCAGCCAGGCTTGGGGGCTAGGGTGAGATGCCAGTGGGTGTGGGAGGAACAAAGCTTCACCTTTCCAGCCACTGGACAAGTACTAGGGTAACCTGGATGGTACTAGCTAGGGTCCACTTTCCTTCGACCATAAGTGAGTGATAACCTCCCTGGTTTCATCTTTTTCATCTGTAAGATGGAGTAATATCAGTACCTACCTCTCAGACTTGCTACGAGGAATAAATAAGTTGGCCCAAGCAAAGCACGTAAAACAATGTCTGGCATACAGTCAACGTTCCAGAAATGAGTTGCCATGATTATTACAAGTCATTGCAGCCAGTGTTTTAGTCTTCATTCTGTTTTGCAGCTGCAGTGAAGCAGGTCTGTCACTGTCCCCTCGCTGCGATGAAGCAGGTCTCCTAGCCTCAATGTACCTGTGTGTATATGGAAAGCTATGAGCCTATGTGAAGTTTACTGTATGCAGCAGCTCCACACAGAGGCTGCCAGAAGAAGGCCCAGAATCGGGGATGTTTCTTTCCTCCTCCCACTGCTCTCCGTCCCCTCTTTCTTTCTCCAGCCTAGGGAATGCCCCCAGAGGCAGGGGTCAACATCTGACTTCTGGGAGGACCTGCCAGCTCCATCAGCCACAGAAACAGTGGACCTCTGGGCCCCTGGATATTTCCATGTCCATCCTGCTTTATGCAGAGTTAAAAATTAAGTCCTGATCAGGGACAAGGTGGCTGCTGAGCAGATGTCAGGTTCAGCATAGTTGAGGCTTGGTCGGCCAGGTTCCCTTGGGCCCAGCTATGGAAACAAGCTGTCCTGACCCATCTGGCAGCCGTCCCTTGTTGTTATTTGGAAGAGAGAGCAGTTGTCAGCCCAAGCCCCAGCGGCCACACCCATCCCTTGGCTCCCCTGGCTCCTTGGCCTGGTACAACCCCTGGCTGACCAAGGTTATGTACTAGGTGACCAGAGGTAAGCCCTGGAGCTCTGTGGCCTTTCATCAGTTGCCTCCTCCTAAAAATTAGGGGATGGAGCTGTCAGTCTCTGACTCAAGGCCTGTGAGATAGAAGATGGGAGACACAGTCAGTGAGGAGCACAGGGAAGGGGGTCTATACCGGCCGAGTGCCCACTGGGCACCAGGAACCACTCAGGACTTCACATTCCTCGCCATTTCAGGGAAGAAGATGTCCAGGCAAATGTGAGTGTTCGATTGTAGAAGCATCTCTCCCAAGCCCCTGCCTCCCCGCCTCTTCTACCCCTTCCTTTCTGCCCTGCCCCAGAAGGGAACTGTGCCTAGGGCAGCAGCTCCAGAGCTGTGGATGGCCCATGTCTCCAGAATGGGACAGGGGCCCTCAGGAAGGAGAGGGAGGTTGGTTACATGGGCCAGGGAAGCTTGTCCTTGGCCAGGTGGTTCCTACAGCAGGGGGGCTCAGCGCTGTTTGCTGGGACCAGGAGGAGCAGCAAGGCCTCGCTTCCGAGGCGGCAAAGGAAACTGAGGGAGGAGCCCAGTTCTAGGGCTCCATAAACATGACCCAGGGGGAGGTGGCAACTACATGGACACGTAGGGAAGGCTGCTGCTGCTCCCTTTCTTGTCTGGCTCAGGTGCCAAGCAGGAGAGGTGGGTCCTGGTTTCAAATCCTGCCTGTACCACTCGCAGGCTGTGTGACCTCGGGCAAGGTTCCTCTCTATGAATCCCTACTTCCTTAGGAAAGTAGAGCCTCCAACACGTGAAATTCGGCCACTGGGAACGTCCTGTGTGCAGTTGGTGCTTTGCGCATTTGTCCTCTGCCACCTTCCCTTCTCTGTCCACGGGGCCTGAGGAAACAGGCCTGGGCAGCGCTTACTCTGGCACTGGTTCCCAAAGCCCCTGGAAACTTCCAGGGCAGGCCTCAGCTGCCTCTCCCTGAGGATGCCAGCCTGGAGACAGATTCTCTGCTCATGGGAACTTGGGCACATCCCAGAAACGTGGGGAGAAGAGGTGACAGGGTAAAGGCTCGACCAGAGCTCTGCCAAGGTCTCCTGGGCCCGAGATGGAGCGTGGGCACTGCCCACAAAGTCCAGCGCCAGGGGCTGGCTGCCAAGGTCTGTGGTGAATAGCAGTGCTCCCCACCAAGGCTGGAAACTGGAGCCCAGGGAAGCCTGCGGGCAGTGAGCAAATATTTTCCCGAAAGATGCTTACAGCAAAGCTCGCTTGGGAAGCTCCCTATGGCAGCAGGTCGCTGAGACTGCTGTGGCGGAGGGAGGGCGGCAGCACCTGCTGAGAGTGAGGAGAGGGCATCCAGCCAGGGCTGGTGGTCAGTGCAGAGCCAGGGGCCTGGGACCAGGTGTTCAGGCCCAGGGCCAAGGCTCCAGGGGCCAGAGCTCCATCCCTGGGAGAGCTGGCTCGAGCCATCAGGCCCCCTCCCAGGTCCTCACAGACCAGGGCCAGAGCTCGGCGTGACTGAGTGAGTTAGAAGTTTCCTCTTGCAGACAGCTGGCATGCTCGGGCTTGGTGAGCGAGCATGGGCTCTCGGTGCCTAAATGTCTTCTTGTCACCAGATATGGCAGCTCTGGATCATCCTCAGAAGTGGTGCTTCCCTTCCTCAAGCTGGTCCTGGAGGGGCAACCTCCTTGATCAGGGCAGCTAGATCACAGTGCTTTCATTGACCTCGATCCCAAGTCTCTTCCTTCCCTTCACCAGGGATTTCAGGCCTTGGGTTGGGATTCGGGGCTTCAGATGAGCTGTCTCTTTTGGATACCCTGGCCCCAATGAGCTGGGGGTCATGCCCTGGGGTCCTGTTTAGAAAATGTTGTGAAGACTTAAGGACAAGAGGGAAGTACACATGGAGAGTCACAGAAGTGACACCATAAAGCTCACTGGAATGACCTGCAGGCCCCCCCGCCCACCGCACCCCCATGCCTGTCTCTATACTTGCTGGCTCAGGCTCAGGCTGCATTCCTCTTGCAGCCACATTTTTGCCACATCCCTCCACTCACCCCTCCTCCCTGACAGGGGGGCTGAGAAGGGGCAGTCTTCCCTCTTTGGCCTCCCACAGAAGCCAGCAGAATCTCTGAGTGGTAACTGCACCTGTACAGCCTGAACATTTTGGAGATGTGCAGAGAGTCCGTGACACTTCTGGGCCTCTATTTCCCTAACGCTAGCTCTTTGCCAAACTGGTCCTGGAACTTCTTATCTCAGGGAGGCCCCCTCCCCAGCAGAGCATGCCTTCCTACCCAGTCAGCTCCACAGGGAAGGTATCAATCAGGAGATAATGCTGCCAAGCCAAAAGCTTTAATGGGATGAAGCAAGCAGTGTGGCCAGGGACATCTGTGCAGCTGCCCAGATGGATAGATTCCCCAGCAGGGCCCAGCGCCAGCACCCTTTCCTGATAGCCCAGGACACGGAGCTGTGAGTTTTTGGGGTGGGAGCCTCTAGTAGGCACGCGGTAAGAGCATTATACCATGCTCTCTACTTCTGCTGCGAATTATCTATAATTCTGGGAATTATCTATAAAAAGTCACCAAAAAATTCTAAAGAAGGACAAAATTCTTTGTCCATGGTGGCATGAAATCTCTCACTTTAAGGCCTCAGCTCATGGCTATTTTACTTATGACCATAGAAACGAACCTCTCAACCTTTGCGTGAATATAGACATGACAACATGTTTTTGTAGTTTCATGCATATAAACATGAGCCAAAAAGTAGAAACAGCTCAAATGTTCATCTACAGATGAGTAGGTAGACAGAATGTGTTTTATCCACACAATGGAATATTATTCAGCCATAACATGGAAAGAAGTACTGATACATGCTACAACATGGGGTGAACCTTGAAAATATTCTGCTGAATGAAAAAAGCCAGACAAAAAGGCCACATACTGTATAATTCCATCTATAAAAATGTACAGTATAGGCAAACCTATAGAGACAGAAAGGACATTAGTGGTTGTCAGGGGCCGGAGGGAAGGAAGAATGACTGCTAACAGGAATGGGATTTTGTGAAGTGATAAAAATGTTTTAAAATTAATTGTGGTGATAGTTATATAAGCTCATAAACATGCTAAGAACCACTGATTTGTATATTTTAAATGGTCAGATTATATGGTATAACAGTTTTATCTCAATAAAGATGTTTTAAAAAGGTCCGTATTGATCACAACCCTTAAGCACACATCTTTCCAATGTTCTATGTGATAAAACGAGAAGTGCACATGACACATCCCTAAGTCCAATGGTTGTGTCAGGGAAATGTATGACTATTTGACTTGTCGGCTCAACTAGCCCATTTTTATGTTACTTGAAAGAACAACTGGCAGTAATAATTTAATAATTTTTTTCATTTTAGTTTCTAATGCAGTAAATATCAGAATTTATAATCCCTAAAACTAAAGCTCTTTGAAGTTCTCTATAATTTTTAAGAGTGTGAAAGATAGGGTTGCCAGTAAGCAGGGTGGAGCCTGGTTAGTACTTGGATGGGAGACCACCTAAGAAGCCTGGGTGCTGTAGGTGTAGAAAAAAAAAAAAGCCAATAAAAGATAGCATTGCCAGATAAAATGCAAGTACATCCTATGCAATTTTGGGAGCTTACTTATACTAAAAAAATGATTTGTCACTTATCTGAAATTCAAATTGAACTTGGCATTCTGTATTGATACTTATAGACTAAACCTAGCAATCCTAATTAAGGATCCTGAGAGCAAAATATCTGAGTGATGCCGGTGTGGTATACTGGTAAGTGTCACACTGGGGAAGAATTCAGAGAGTGAGGGAGATTGCTGCTTGTTCATAACAATCAGGGACCTGGGACTTCGGGGCAAGTCTTGTTGGGGAGCAGGGCTCAGATAGAGGGTTCTGTGAGCACCAGGTTCCAGTGTCTGGAATAGGCTTGGGTTTGGAGACCAGCAAGGAAAGAGGGACACATGGTCTCCTGTTGCCTTCAGATCTGTTCTGGAAGGTAGAACATCTTTTTGTCTAAGAAGTGGGGCCCAGAGAGGCCCAGGAACAAGTACAAATTTGAACAGCTGGTAGTTAGCTGTCAGAAGCAAATCCCCCGTGGGTGTGATGCCACAGCCCATGCTTGGCCTTTCCAGCATCTTCCCCAGCAGCAGGACAAAGACAGGAAGCACAGGGCCTGGCAGTGGTAGATTCTGGACAGAAAACTTCCTTTCTCCCTAGCTGGAGGCAGGCCTTCCCTGTGATAGCAGCAGAATAAAGGCCTTTTGTGAGAGGGAGGCTGGCCCTGCCTGCATGTGGGATTAGGATCAGCAGTCTGGCAGAGCAAGGCTGGGCTGTGGAGGGGTGTGCTGGGGCACAGCTTCAGTGGGGGAGTGTCAGAGATCACACACTGAGGCAGTAGGTGGCCAGACAAAGCATGGGCAATTGTGATTTGGAGAAAGTGTTTGCCAGAAACCACCCAATACTTACACTTTCTGCACATCGTATCTGTTAACATGGCTGTTCGCCACTTCTGTTTGGTGGACAGCCCTGCCACTCTGGTTCTGCAAGTGATCACTGTTCTGCCCAAGCCTCACCTCTTTCATCTTTGTTTGCAAGCATTTGTCTGACCCCAAGGGCAGGACAATATGGAAGAAGGGGTCTAAGTTCAGGGAACAAATCCTGACTGAACACCTACCGTGCTCCCTCTCAGCTGCCCACTCCAGAGACTAGGGCTTCCCAGTCCTGCTCCCCTCCAGCCCCTTCCCTCTGGTTTCTTCCTGGCTGGCTTCATTCTCCTATCCCCACGGCTCTGCTTCCATTCTTTGCTTTTCCACCACCAAGATTTTCTGGAAATTTCTCTTAATATCACATGCTCCTTTACCCTGTCTCATGAGAAATCTCAAGCCTGGCTCTGGTCCAGATGCTCTCCTGAGCTCTGACCCTGCTCCTGGACAGTGCCCCAATGGGTGGTCCTCATTCTCAGCACAGGCAACCCATGGTTACCGCTGTTCTCCACTTCAGGAACATAATCCCCTCTTCTCTTCCTTGCTGCCCCTGGTAACCAAACCCAGCTAGTTCTTTCTCTATCATAGCTGTTCAGTGTTTCACTTCTCCCGGCCCCTACCCCTGCCTTGAGCCTGGTGCCGTTATCACACAGGACTGCCCCATCCACTGCATCCACTGGCCCCCATTCCTCACCCTAAACACCATTCCCAATGCATTCCATCTAAATATGGAATGGGTTAGGGTTAGGGTTAGCTCCTGCTGCACACCCACTCCTGTTTAGGGTTCTGTGGAGAACCTGCAAGACAAAGAAAGACTGCCCTCTCTCCCTGAGGGCCTTGCTACACAGTGGGGTAAGGAGATCCATATTATCTCATTCTTCTCTCCACTGGTCCTTCCACCCTTCTCTCTATCCATCTCTCCCTCCCTCCATCCATCCTCCATCTCTATTTATATCCATCTCTTTGTGCCTTCCTTCCCCCTACCCCTTCACTCTATTTATCCTTCCCCTCATCCATTCACTCTTCTGTCTCTCCTTCCTTCCATCCCTTCATCTTTCCACCCATTCTTCTCTCCTTCCTCCTCTCTATCTCTCCACTATATTTTCCCTCCCCACTTCATGCCAGGCCCTAGGCTGGAGGTGGTGGGTTGGACATGACTCAGATATGGTGTCTATCTAATGGGAGAGGGATGGTAGGAATACACAGTGACCAGAGCTGTAATGGCAGAAGCACGGGGGGCAGGCGACCAATGCCTGAGCTGGGTTCTGGAAGGCGAGTATGGGTTTCCCAGGAGAGAAAATGAGAGAAGGGCATTGAGGCAAGGAAGCAGTGTCTGCAAAGGCCGAGTTATGAATGGTGTGCTGTGCCCAACAGTTCCGTCTGACGGGTGGGGCAGATGTGTGGGAGTCAAAGCAAGGCGCAAGGGAAAGCTGAGCCAACTCCACGGTACCTTGAAGGCCAGGCTGACGCACTCAGACTTTATCCTAAGGGCTCTGGGGCTGAGAAGGGCTTCTAGGTACGGGAGTACCGCCAGCAGGTGCGTGTTTCCAGAAGAGACTTCTTGCAGCCAGTGTCTGGGCAGATTGCAGGGCGCCTGGCAGTGGCAAGACAAAGCGAGAGAAGGCGCAGGGCTCCAGGTGACGGAGGAAAGAGGTGGCAGGGCAGAAGAGGAGGGAGACAGACAAAAGGGCCACATTCCTCTTGTTGGCAGTGGGTTGCATGTGGGGCCGGGCAGGCAGTGGTGGGGCCCTGAAAGCATAGGGGTGGGGATGAGGTATGCAGGTGAGTCACCATATCCAGCCTTCACCTATGCAGTTTAATTTCCATTCAGTGTCTGTTATTTAGCCCTAGAGTCCTGGGTTCAAGTTGAGCCTCAGCCACTTAACCTCTCTGCCTTATGTCCCTTAGCTGTAAAATGGGAAAATTCATCCCCAGCTAAGGGCTCACAAACTCAAGTGCTTATGGGTGCCAGTTGGGAAGGGTTGTAGAGAACTGTGGAGATCTGGAGGGCCCAGGGTCTGTCTAAAGGGGTTGCCACTTAGCTCCAGCTGTGGGAACACAGATCAAACTAGACTCTCCAATTTTTCAAGAGAAACCAGAAATATAGATCTCAAAACATACTAATTTAAAAAATTACCCTGGGCAAGCAAGATACTTTTGTGGCCCATTTCTTGGCTACTGTGAGGATTAGTCAAGATGGCATATGTGAGTAATGCCCATGAATGCATCCCCTTCACTCCTCTGCTTACCTCAAGACCTTCCTCTTCAGTTTTTCCACGCAAGTCTTCACTCCTGTCCCAGCATTTCAGCCGGGGGATAAAGGGCCTGGAATCCTAGGGTTTGAGGCAGTGTTTCTTTGTGCAGAAAGTAGGAAAGATATAAATACCCCAAAGAATTGAAAGCAGGGCTTCAAACAGATATTTGCACACCCATGTTCATAGCAGCATTATTCATAATGAACAGATAAATAAAATGTAGTCTATACAATGGAATATTATTCAACCTTTAAAAGGAAGGAAATTCTGACATATGCTATATCACAGATGAACCTTGAGGACATTTTGCTTAGTGAAATAAACCTGTCATAATAGGATAAATATTGTATGATTCTACTCACACGAGGTTTCCAGAGTAGTCAAATTCATAGAGACAGAAAGTAGAATGGTGGTTGTCAGGGGTTGGAAGAGTGACAAGGGTGTGGCTGTTTAATAAGGACAGAATTTCAGTTTAGAAAGATAAAAAAGTTCTAGAGATGAATATTAGTGATGGTTGCACAACAATGTGAATGTCGTTAATGGCACTGAGCTGTACACTTAAAAATGGTTGGGATGGTAAATTCTACATTATGTGTGTTTTCCTAAAACAGAGAAGAAAAAGGCAGTCTGGGGAAGCTGGTGTGGTGATGCCAGGCAATCCTGCCGGCTCTCAAACGTCTGGGGCAGCTACTTCTGCAATAAGATGAGGCTTCTGCACCTCCAGTGGCATGGTTAGTTCTCTATAACCTCAGCATGGTGATGGGTTTGGCGCAGGAGGTACTGAGGGATGCTTGTTGTCTGGAAAAGCAAATTGGTATTGAAATGAGACTGGCACATTCGGCTTGGCTCCTCTGGCTCTGTCTTCAATCTTCTGTAGGAATGGAATTGATATATATACACACTGCATCAGATTAAAGAAGTTCCTTTCCACGCCTAGTTTGTGAGGATATGTGGATTTTATCACTTTCTTTTTCTGTGCTTATTGAGATGATTGAATGATTTTTTTCCCTGTCATTTGCTAAAGTGGTGAACTAAATGACTTGCACTTCTAGGGTTAGGCCAAACTCAAGTTCCTGCATAAATCATACTGGCATGTGAGGCGTTATCTTCTAGAGATAAATGGATTTGGTTTGTTTATATTTTTTTTAGGATTTTTGCATCTGTGTCTTTGGATGAAAATGGACTGTGCTTTTCTTTTCTTATGGGAGAAATCTTCTATTTCTCAGTCCCCCTCACGCCTGCTGAACACCCTGGCTGTGCTCATGAGCTCAGCCTAAGCTGGCCTTGGCTGGGGACAGAGCTTCCTGGGCCCTGGGTGGGTGTGGGCCCATCTGTGCTACACAGGGGGCTCTGGACAGGGAGCGGGGAGTGGTTAGTGATGTGTGAAGTTCCTGTCCGCTGGCCAAGTCATGGAGTGGGTGGAGACCCCCTTAGTCTGGATGGTGGATGGGGGCCTGGAGCAGTAGATGGGGCTGGAGGCCCGTTCTGCATAAACCCCCATTCTTCATTTTATGTAGCATGGCTTTCCAATTCAAGTGCCACCAGTTTGTTGAGCAACCTAGACTTGCTGAGAGGACAAAGGAGAAAGAGTTTTCTTTTCCTTCCATCTGTGATGTTCCCTAGGCTCTATGGACCCGCTATTTCCTGATGGTCATCTCTAGCAAATCCCAAAGTATTCAGGCCACTGCGAACTACGAATCCCCTCCCCTTCTCACCTTTCCCCTCCCTCCAAGGGACTGGGTGGGGAGGGTGTAGCCTGTTTTTCCCTGCTCTCTGTGTTTCTTCTGCATTAACATGGGGAGGCGGGAGGCTTCAGGGAGGAAGCCAGAGTCTGGCTATACTGTCCTCTCTCTGTCGGTCTCTATAGCCTTCTGGGCTACACTGACAGGACATCAATGCCAGCAGTATCCTTGGTGTAGCCTCCATCCCCACTAGCCCATCTATGGGCACATGTGATCCTTCTGTAAGCACTACTAGGGAGAGACCCCTCTACAGAGAAAAGGCCCTGACCTGGGGCACCTGGCCCCAGCTGGACACCTTCACGTCTGCTCATTCCTTGTCCCCAGCAGAGTTCCCTGTTGATTTCCAGTTTCCCTCTTGGGTGGAGAACCACCAGGACAGCCCCTTTTGTGACCATCAGTGGGCTGCTCTCTGCCCTGCACTCTCTCTCCCGCTCTCTTCTCTCCTGTGCATATAGGCCCAGGACACAAGGCCTCTGGCCCACTGCAGGAGATGGCATCCAAACCAAGAGTGAGAAGCCTGTCTCCTCTCCTTGCAAATCCATCCAGTCTCCAAGATATTTGGAGGTTTGGCTTTTGAGGGCTTTACTTTGACTTTTGAGTGGGTGAAGGGGAAGCATGGCTTTTGCCCCACAAGCGCTAGTCACAGCCCTGAAGATTATTGAGCCCTATTCTGTCCTGTGGTCTACAGGTTCAGACTAGTGGGTGGAGTATAAGGTTCCTGGGTGAAGACTGGAGGGCAGGCCCCCACTGGCTTTCTTTGGAATGCAGGGGTTTCTTTGTCCTCAGCTTTGGGCTCTGGTCACTAGCTCTTGAAAAAAGCAAAAGTCTCACTCAACACCCTGTGCTACTAACAGGCTCAGATAAGGCGGTTGACTTGCCCAAGACCGTAAAGGATGTTCTGATTAGATCTGGAACTGCCTTCCTGGCCTCTTGATTCCCAGATTGGTACAACCCCTTCATCGTTCCCTCTCGTCTTGACATTTAGTGCACAAAAGAGACCCAGGGCAAGGAGTTGGCTGCAAAGTTTATTTGAGAGGTGATCCCAAAAAGCACAGTGAAGGGGAAGGACTGCTACCAACAAGGGCGTGTTCACCGAGTCACCAATGGGGGTGACTGGGGCTCCTGCCAAGCAGGACCCCCAAAGGGACTGTGTAGAGCACACCTCAGCAAGAGCAAAGGAAGCTAGGGGGTTTGCCCACAATGTTGCCCTGTAAAGGCTGAGGCTGCATCCAGAAGCATATATTTCATGGGACTTTGGCTGCCTTGCCCACAGGCCAGGTGTGCTCTTGCAGCCAGAAGCCGTCTGTGGTGCAGGCTGACCACCCAGGCTGCAGCGTCCTCCCACATGGACCAAAGGGTGATAGGGAGGGCATGGACATTGTCTGCCATAAGACCACTTTCTGTCATCCCTTTAAAGACTTATTAAAAACAAAAACAAACAGACCCAGGGGAACATCACAGCTTACCACAGCCTTGTCCTTCATTAACTTCTTATGCTGGATTTCCTGCACATGCTGGATTTTCATGACAAATCAAACATACTTGTAAAACTGGCACCCAGATAAAGAAACAGAACCCGACTAGCCCACCAAAAGTCTTTCCTGAGGCCCCTTCCAGTCACAACCACCTGAAGGGTACCCAGCCCCTAACTTCTAAAAGCAAGAATTAATTTTGCCTGTTCTCGAACTTTTAAAAAACGGA
Source organism: Macroglossus sobrinus (assembly GCA_004027375.1). Lineage (NCBI taxonomy): Eukaryota > Metazoa > Chordata > Mammalia > Chiroptera > Pteropodidae > Macroglossus > Macroglossus sobrinus. Next base: position 61,699 of record PVKZ01002663.1, read on the forward strand.
CTCATACTGCGCAAATTTTTTGTGCCTAACTTCTTTGGCCCAAAGCTGAGTTTGTGAACTTCATCCATGTGGCCGTGGGCTATATTTGTGTGGCTATAAATTCTTTGTTTTCACTGCTATACAGTAATCAGCTGTGTGAATACACCATGACATACTCCGCCATCCCTCTGCTCATAGACATTCGAGTGGTTTCCACTTTGGGTAATTATGAACAGTGCTGCTGGGAATTGTCTTATCCGGACTTCTGGATGACACATGCTCTTCTCCTCTTGAGTAGAAACTTAGGAGTAGAATTTCTGGGTCATTGTACGAGCATGTATTCAGCTTTAGACAATTTCCCCCAACAGTTTTCTAAAGTGAGTGTGTCTTGTGGAATTCCCACCAGAGCAATGGACAAGAATTACAGTTGCTTGACTTCCTTGCCCACACTTGATATTTGCATCTTTTTCCTTCTACAAATCTGTTGGGCACATGGGCTGTTCACATGCACTACTTGCTTCCATCCTCCCCACAGGCCTCATGCTTAGTTCACAGATGAGAGGATGGAGGCTTGGAGAGGGGAAACTCTTGCCCCATGGCACAAACAACTTGCCGGTGGCGGGATGGAGACTGGAACCAGAATTCTCTACAGCAGAGGTCTCCAACTCCCGAGTCGCAGACCGGTACCAGTTCGTGGCCTGTTAAGAGCCGGGCCCGCACAGCAGGAGGTGAGCAGTGGGCGAGCGAGCGGAGCTTCATCTGTATTTGCAGCTGCTCCCCAGCACTAACATCACCGCCTCAGCTCCACCTCAGATCATCAGGCATTAGATTCTCATCGGAGCACCATTCCCTGGTGCCAAAAAGTTGGGGACCACTGCTGTACAGGAAACTTGTTGCTGTAGGCATGTGGGTGTGTGGAGATAGTCATGGGCAGATGCTCAGCAGATTTCCTAACACAAAATGGTGAGTAGGGCTGAGGCCGGCCTCTCCCCTTGAAACTGTCCAGCAGGCCAGGTGATGACAGCTGTCTTTCTCCATTCTCTGAGCTGCTGAGTGAAAGCTGCACCGAGGCCAGCCCTCTCACGGGAAGGCCAGGGAGAGGTTTGGTGGAAGAGCATCCCTTCCCCTGACCTTTATTACCGAGAGTTCTGGGGGGCAGTATGGTGTGGTCACAGTGGGGAGTCTCAGGGCAGTGCAGCAGTGGAGTCAGGCTGCCAACGTGTGGTCCACCTCTCCTGGCTGCGACTGAGGGGTCATAACTATGATCTCCAAGCCTCTTAAGTCCTCACTTGTTAAATGGGCCTGGTGACAATGCTTGCCTGGAAGGTGGCATGAGCCTTGTATGAAGCAAGGGAACATACTTTGACTGGCTCCCTCAGCCCTATGAGAAACTCAGATGAGGACCTGGTGCAGCCAGGTGGGGATGGGGATGGAAGGAATTGGGGAGCAGGGCAGAAGGCAGTAGAAGGAAAGTTCTCCTCAGAGTCTCTGGCATCTGGCATTTGGGGAGGGCCTAGATGATGAGAGGGTTGCTGGGATGTTGCCAAACCACCCAGTCCTCCTATGTGTTGTCATATTGTTTTGTTCAGCTGGAGCCAAGCTGCTTTGGGGATAGGTTCTGTGAAAGAACCTTTATCTGGTCAGGAGTCTGCCTGCTCTCTGGGCCTGTAATTATGGGTCAGACCTCAGACTGGCCTTACAGGGAAGAAAGAAAGAAGGCCAGGGCTGCCCTCTGTTAGATGGGGAAAACTCAGGAGAAGACAAGAGTCTTGTCCAGAGATTTTGGTCTGTCAGCAGTAGAAGCAGGACTAGAACCCAGCTCCCTGATTCCCAATGCAATACACACCCTCCTCCACCATAATGTCGACTCCTAGGGATCCTTGGGGCCCTCACTAGGTCTGTGTTGATTCAGCCACTTCTTTTTAATAGCCTCAAACTGCCCTGCCTAACCTTCTTTTCTTCCCAACCTTCTACGGAGAATTTTAGAGAGGTGGCTCTGTGCAGCCACATTCCCAGTTATGAGAAATATAAGTGTGAGCAAAATAGTCATGGTCTTGGCTTTTGTGGACTTTGCCATCCAGTGGCAAAGGCTGATGAGCCTGCTGACAATTATGGCACAAGAACAGTGTCCTGAGACAGAGCACACAAGCACTGTGGCCCTGCGGTCTGGGTTCAGCTGAGGAGAAGCCAGTAGTTTCCCCTGGAGGAAGAGATGTTTTAGCTTAGACCTAAAGGCTGAGAAAGAAGCTGCGAGGCAAGGATGTGGGGGCAGCGGGGGGAGAGAGGGTTTTGCTGGCAGGTGTCACACTGTGATCAGGAGCTGGAAGGTTGCACAGAGCAGGATATGGGCAAGCAAGTGGAGGAAGCCCCGTAGGAGCTGCAGGGAGGGGAGAATGTGAGAGGAGAGTGTCAGGAAATGCTCCTATTGAGATTGGAGACCTAGACCAGAGCCAACCCACGCTAGGGCCTTGCAGCCAGGCCACCGGGTGTGGGCTTTGCTCTGAGCCCCCAGGGAGCCATGAACAAGCTTGAAGACAGGGTGTCACATGGCCAGACAATGCTTTAGAAATCAGGGATTGCAAAGAAAAAAACAATGTCTTAAGGGGCAAAAAACATAGGCAGAGATTTAAGAAAAGAAGAAAAGCAGATGGCTGGTCAACAAAAGTTAGGATGCGCATCCTCATTAGTGACAAAGGACATGTAAATTGAAACCATACCTAGGTACCATTTCACACCTACTCTGTCTGTTCACAAGGCTGTTGAGGAGGCGCAGCCCTCATCAGCAGCTGGCAGGAATGCACACTGAAACAAGGCCTTGGCGTGAATTGGTGGACTTGTAACGTATGTATCCCATGACCCAGTACTCCCTCTCCTGGACGCTCACCCCAGAGGACTAATGTAAATGTCACCAGAAGACCCGTACGAGGATAGTTATAGCAGCGCTGCTTGTAATGGAGTGAGGTGGGCAGAAAACAACCTAGATATCTATAGACCAGAAAAATCAATCAGTGTGTTAGAGTCAGTCAGTGGACCATTATACAGTGCTAAAAAGAAATGAAAGACACACGGTGCTCTCATCAATTCAAAGAGGAACATTTATAGTACGTCTATTTGTATGAAGCTCAAAAATAGCCTAAATGAAGTAACAGTTCAGGGATGCATTCAGAGGCGGTAATGCTTTTAAGAGAACTTGGGGTGGTGGCACAACTGGGGAGGACCTCAAGAGATCTGTAGTCTTTCACAGTCCCCCTTTCTGGTATTTGCACGGAGCAGTAATCAGCCACTGGGCTTCTGTCGCATTCCCTCCTCTGGCTTAACATTTTTGCAATGGGTGTGACATGTTTGTTACATTATTAGTCACCAACCACAGACACGATTTTCCCATCAGACCCACAGCGCTTCCAAGGCACTTGGCCTGGTCTCTGAGTCAATGGCAGGGTGAGATCTGGGGACCGCTAGGTTCCCATTGGCTAGACTGGCCAGGGCTCCCTCGGCTGAGAGCCCATCACTGACAAGCTTGATGAAGTCCCCTTTCCCTGTTGGGATTTTACAGAGAACATGTTTTAAAAACGTGTGCTATTATCTCGTAGTGTCTGAATCCAATGTAAAAGAAACTGATTTCAAACACGAAGCTGCCAATTCACCTACCTTGTCTGGGACATTCATGAATTCCAATCTAGCATCTGGCAACAGTCCTCAGTTTTCATTTAGAGATTTACCCCACCCCTTCAGGCATTTGAGAGAGCATACGACCAATCAGTACAGCCCATTCCCCTAGCTGCAGTGATTGGTTCAGGCCTGGGCACCTGCCTTAATTGGGGAGAACCTTAAGTTCAGCAGACTAGTGCTTTATTTTGTCTGGACTTGAAGGGTTCTGGGCTGGAGCTGCTGGGAATTTCAGAAGAGGTAATTTTTTATTGAAAATGGAGACGAGAGAAAGAGAGCTCAGGGACAAGGGGGTAGAAACTCGCTCTGGAGACATTTGAGCACCTGGATCCAGCTAGACTTGAAGTCTAGCTCTCTACTCTTTCATTATGAAATTCAATATCTCCCTTCTTTAACCTAAGCCTCTTTGAGTCAAGTGTACTGACTTGCAGCAGAAAGGCCAGACTGGAACCTCTCTCCAACCCATTGGTGACACCACCTGAACCAGAAATCAGAAGTCATCCTGACCTTCCTCTCCCTGGCTCCCAACATCGCATGAATCTGCATAGTCTGTCTTGCAGCATCTCTACAATGCTACCACTTCCCCACTCGGCTCTTCTAGTCTGAGTTCCTTTAGCTCCCACCTGGACTCCAGTACCAGCCTTCTCTGTGAAAATCCTCTAATAGTTTCCCATAGTTCTCAAATAAATATCAAATTCTCCCTGCAGCCCACCAGACCCCCCAAGTCCTTTTCTCCCACTGTCCTTCCTTCAAAGAACTCCTCAGCTTCCATGTCACTAATTTACTTTCCTCAAGCACTTACTGTGTGTTAGGCCTTACGAAAGTCCTTCCCACCTGTTTTTATTTATCCTTCATGACAGCTTATGAGGTAGACAGTGTTATCCCTATTCATAGAGGAGGCATTGAGACCCAGAGAAGTTAAGAGCTTCTTTGAGTCATGCAGCCAGGACCCAGGCATTCTGGCTCCAGCCTCCAAGGGCTAACCACTGCCTCATACTGCCTCCCCTGCACCATTTCTTTAGGGCACCTCTTACTTTGCGAGGCTGTTGGGTTTATATGTCTCCTGTTAGAGTATAGGATTGATGTGGGCAGGGGCAAGTCTGCCTTCCTGATGGACCCCCACTGGGCTGCACAATGCTTGCACGGAGTGAGTGCCCAGGAAACATTTGTTGAGTGGATAGTGTTAGTTAATGCTCATTGGGCACTTACGCTGTGCAAGATGTTTCCTAAGCACTTTCCATGTACTAGCTCACTTAGACCTCCTGATCACATGCTGAGGTTGGCAGTTATTTGATAGCTGGGGACACTGAGACACGGAGAAGGCACTTCCCCAGGTCACATGCTAATAAGTGGCAGAGCTACAACGCAAACTCAGGCAGCCTGGCTCCAGAGTCTGTGCTCGTAACTATACACCGTACCTGTGCGGATGGGTGGATGAGTGGACAGATGCTGAGGCCATGTTCCAACAGGGGTCAGAGTGAAAGGGCATCAGGAATATGGAGCTAAGACTGAACCCATATTCTGAGAATGTCAGGAGACTAGGACTGAACAGATAAAGATGTAGGATTAGGACACACCTTATTAGGGACCACCTCTTCTTCCTAAGGCTGAAGCCAACTGGTTGGTGTGCTGCAGAGGGTGTAGGGCCCCACCAGCTGCCTTTATTAGGACCTTAGTGAGAAGCTACAAGGAAAGAGAGGCTGAGGCAGGCTCCAGGGAGAGCTAGATGGACTGGAAAGATCCCAGAGGGCAACTCAGTGCAGATGCCCAGGACAGAAGGGCCGGCCTGCCTATGGTTTCAAAACCCAATTGGTTTAGCACAGAACCAAACAGCTCTGTATGTTCAGCTGGGCAGCTGAGACACCCATGGATTTGGTATGTATTGGTGTGCTGGCTGGAAAATTACTGCTTGGCTATCACCTATGGGAACATAACATTCTAACAATAAGCTTTCTGCTTCTGTACCCCCACTTGCACACCTGACCTGTGGGTTGACAGTAAAAAGAAGAAAATAGACTTGTGTGTTCAAACAGAATGAAGAATGGGGTTTACGGCTCAAAAACCCTGTACCTCTACATTTCGGAGCTGCTTAATTTGGGGTCTGTGTACCCTTGGCAGACCCAGCTGGCTAAATAAAGAGCGTGTTTCCTATAACTCACTGATTTCTGGTGGTCTGTCTGTCTATTGGGGGCTGGCGGCTACAACATTGGTAATCCCAAATAGCTACCTTTAGCTTGGGTCACATCACCCAAATTTAAGGTCAGAATATGGAAGATGACACTTCTCTCTGGCTGTGCAGACCTCCTGGAGGTCCTGTGCTCAGCCCCTGGCCCAGCCCTGGGAGAGAGGTAAACCGAGTTAGCCACAAAGTGCTGGAGGAGCTGGGGTAGGTCTGCATGAAAAACAGCAGCCCGGGCCCTGACTGAGGAGGAGCAGGAGGGTCTGGATGACCAGAGGGCAGGGCCGAAACCCAGAAGGACGTCACCTCTCTGTGTGCAGACTTTTTTCTCAACACAGAGTTGCTCAAGAATGGAAGATGCTGCTCTCCTACCCAATAGCTGAGTTCCTGACCCCTTCCTCTGGGTTCAACGAGGATATGGGGACCTGGTCTTCTTGCATGCAGGTAAGGGGACTCTGGGCCCTGTCCCCTGACATTGCTATGGCCCAGTAGCACCCAAGGGTCTCAAGATGGATGAGGAAAAACAGAGCCTGCTTGCTCCAGGGCAAACCCTTAGGATAGGCAGTCCAGGCTGAGGAGTTGTGTGGGGAGGGACACGGGGCTTATACATGCTGCCTAGTGGGGCAGAGAGAGCCTGGATTTGACCCAAACTTGGCTCTTTCTGAGCCTCAATTTTCTCACCTGTAAAGTGGGACACACAGTGTTCAACCTCCAGTATGGTAGAGAGAAAATGCAAGAGGAATGATTGTACCAGAGCTTCATAAATTGTATACCACACAGTGACTATTTTAGTTACTATCTTTATCATTGAATTCATTTGGGTCTGTCAAGAAGCCCAAACTAATTTTGCCAAGATAGAATTAGATATGCAAAGAAATTGTTCAGGGAAGTGTTAGGTAGCTTGTCAGACGTGAGCGACATGGGGAACAGAAAAATAGGGGCCCAGCCTAGAGAATGCCCAAAGAACACTCCAATGGTAGCAGAATTCTGGGTACGCACATGCGCAGTAGGCAAAGGGTTATACAGCAACCTGGTGTCAATCAAAATGACCTCACTTGCCAGTCACCTACGAATGCCTTTGCAACCATCCATCATGGCCCAAATATAGGGAAGACATTCCCACTTCTGGGCCCTTTTACCCTCTGGACTCCCTTCCCTTTTTTGCCCTTCTGGGTTCTCCTTATGATGGCCTTTTCTGCCCTTTTTGCCCTTTTGTCATCATTTTGGTCCCTTTGTGTTGCTTACAGCACTGAGACCATGTGCTTCCTTAGGGCATTCTTTGTCTAAAATATATTTTTAATAAAACTAGTAAATCTCAATGACCTGTGATTCTTCACGGCTGTCATTTGAGGAAGAACCGAGGAAAAATGCTAACTACACATCTGAGCTGTCCTTATCCCTCTCCCTCCCTGCTATCATTGGGGCAATACCCAACTCCAAACAGCCCCAACTGTGACAGCTGGAGCAAAAGAAGGCGAGGAGAAACTCAGACCAGTGTAGCTTAGACATTTGTGACAAGAGTGGGGGAAGGAAGGAAGATTGGAAAGGAAGAGTCTTGGAATGTGGCACAATTCCAAAAAGTGTCAGCCAGAATTATGGGGAACCCTCGGCCACCTTTCTGCTGGAATAAATTTCTAACTGGGCAGGTCTTGGTGGGTAATCATGCCCCAGGCATATAATTTCTTTTCTAAAAGGTTTATCTGTGCCTTAAGGAAGCCCTGTCTATTGTTTCCATGCATCTAGGTTAACTCACCTTTGAAATGCTCCCTTTCAGACTCCTCCTTCTAATCCTTTCTTAAAGCATGCAAGAGAGCACATAATCTTAATCATCATGAAATCTGTTCACAGTCTTGCTTTCTCCCACCTCCCTGTAATCTTCCTTAAGTTTCCTCCTTAATTTCAAATGTATAAAAGAAACTGCAAAACTTATTCTCTGGAGCATTTGAGATCTTGCTCCCTAGCATATGTTGTCAGTTCGGCCCAAAGAAACATAAAAATTTCTATAGGTTTGGACATTTCTTATGTAAAAAGCAACCATTGTGCTCTACTGTTGGCCAGGGAAAGGGGGCGTGTGCTGCTCTAGGTGGCAGATCTAGAGGGGAGGGCAGTCACTCATGCTGTTCAAAGCAGATTTGAGTGATGGCAATTCTCATGCCACCCTAAAAAGATACTCAGGTAACCTGAGGCTATTTGGAGCCTCCAGGCCAAAGTTGGTTATTTTAATAGAGGTGTATTTTCCCTCACCAGGTTTCTAGGGGAGGAGGCTTCCAGGAATTACTGTAAATTCCTGCCCCCAAAGCAAGGCACCTTGCTGAGGACTCGACTACCAGCTGTGTGGGATGGGGTAGCCAGAGGCCTTGCGGTTAGAGTCAAGGGCAACGATGAATGAAGGATAAAAAAAGAGCTGAAAGAAAAATTTGCTATGTCTATCTTAAGTCTTTCTAAGCACAAAGAAAAATACTGTTTTTTTTCTACATCAAATTTTATAAATTCTATATGTATGTTGCAGGAAGCAACACTCGATGTAGGAAATTGTACTCTCAGACAAAGCTGTTACAGGAAGAATTTATTAGCCAGCGGAGCGTGTGGGGCTTAACGGCACCGAAGCACGAGCTCACCCTGATTAGATTTCTTGAAGTTTATATACCTTTGCAGTGCCCATGCAAGGAATGTGCGACTCTTTTATTTGAGGTTTTAGGTGCACCTCATGACGCAGAATGGGCAGGGGGAGTTTCAGGTGGGGGCTGTAAGGAGGAGGGAATTTCCAGACCACTGGTCTTATCTATTTACAGATCGTTTTATCTTGTAGGTGTTGCAAGAGTTTCCAAAAGGCCATTTAGAGATCTATAGGGTGTGGTTAACCTATAACCTGCTGAGTCAGTGATTTCTGCAAGCCTTTCCCTTTGCATTTTTCAGAGGCCTCCTCTCCTCTCAGTAAAAACATACATAACCAAAGTTAAAAAAGGCATTTGTAGCTTGTACTTAGCAGATAAAAGGCCAATACTCCTATACAAAAACTTCTTTAAAGTTATTAAGAAAAAGATGAATACCTCAATAGTGAAAATGAATGAAGACTGTATGCTGACTTCTCAGAAGAAACATGGCTGTCTAGTAAATATTTAAAGAGATAATTACCTTGAAACAATGGGATATACCATCTTCACGTAATATATTGACTAACACTAGAAAGACCAATGATACCCTGCAATAGTGAATGTATGAGAAACATGCCCTCTAACCCATTCTTGCTGGATGGAGATTTGTACAACTTTCTGGTGGCCCCTTGGTACTTCATATCAAAAGTATTTAAAAATGTACACACACCTTTTCCCATTGCAACTTCTTGGAGGTAGACCAAAAATATAGATTCAAGGGTATTCTTAAATCATTTTTTTATAATAAAGAAAATTGAAAATGCTTAATGGAGGATCAGATAAACTGTGGTTATAGCAGACAGTGTAATATTAAACAGCTATTGACAGTAATTGTACATATATGTTTTGATATAGAAAAATGGCTATAATATCACATAAAAATATAGTAGAAAAAAAATGTTCTTTAGAATTTGATTGTGTAGGGAGGAGGCAAGAGAATTAAAAATATTATTAAAGCCACTTTTAGAGACTGCAATATACTGCTCAGCCCTGCAGCCAAGCCAGGAGAACATCTTCAGAGCAGAGGAAGATTTCATGCTAACAGCCCATGCCCCACACCTGTGCAGGGGAAACAGGAACCAAGAGCCATTGCCTATGGCCAAAAGAAGGGGAACCTCAGGATCAAAGGCTGGGAGCTGCCAGCAGGCCTTTCACTCTGCTATTCTTACTTTTTCTGCTACACACTCTTCCTCTTCCTCACTGTATGTCCATATCAAAGGAAATGAGAACTAAAGAAAGACAAACTGAATTCCCTAAACACTCACTGTCCTCTTCTCTCACTGCCTCTCTCACTGTCCCTTTCACTCTCTGCCTCTGAGAGACCACACTCTGTGGAGTGTTATCCCTTTTCTAATAAACTTTCCTTTGACTCCACATTTGGCATGTGTGTTGAATTCTTTCTATGCTCTCTGCCGAAGGACTCTCTTTTTCTCTGGGTGCAAGGCTTGGTCTTTTCCCATTACCTTGGGGAAATTTTCCCTGTCCTGCATCATATACATACACACATTCATGCATGTATACATACATGAAGAACAGAAGTTGTCGAAAGAGGTTCTTTAGTGGAGGTAGGTTTGCTGGTGTTGAATGTTTTATTATGTGTATTTTCTAACTTATTTATTAAAATCAGAGCCAGCTTCTCCCATTTCACAGATGGGAAAACTGCGGCTCAAGGTAGACAAGAGGCTTGCTGGGACCAAGCCTCCTATCTCTGGGCTGAGTTTACTGTCTTGGGGGCCTCTTTCAGCTTCTTAAGGCTTCAGTGTGTGGCCTTAGGCAAACCCCTTTCCTCTCTGGGGCGCTCTAGGAGGCAAGGGGCTGAGACCCTCTACCCAGTTTTCTAGCCCACTAGGGAGGACCCAGCCTCTGAGCTCAGCGTCCCTGGCCCTCTCAAAGTCCCCCATAACCAGGAAAGCTGAACTAAACAGCAAGACCGAGCCAAGTATTATTCAGGGTGACCAGACTTTTCAGAAGTGCCAGAAATTTCATCACCCCAGGCAGAGGGATGGGCTAGGGGTGAGTCACAAATGTGCTGGGCTATGGAGGTAGGGGCTAACCATTCCCAGATGGGAGAATCGGGCCCGGCAGCTTTCCTAGAAAAAGCAGTGTCAATGTAAGAAAGTCCAAACCTGTAGAGAATTTTTTGTAAAACTCTGAGCCTAAAAGAGGATACACCTTGAAAGCAAGATCTCAAAGACTAAGATGGTTAAGGCGCAGGGACCCGCAGAGCCGAATCAGAGAGAATTAAGAGCCTTTATTAGCTGCTCGGCGACTGACTCTCTACCATGCAGGGTTAGAGGAGATCAGCTCCAGGGTTTTAGAGTGAGGCAGTAATAAAGCCTAGAGCAAGCAAGCAGATCACAGAAGCAGAAGTTGGCCATTAGCACAATACGTCACCTAGTACCACACTCTGGTTCACAAGTAAGTGGATTACAGAAGCAGACATTAGCCATCTTCATATCTTCTACAATACACCTCCTAAACCACACCCAAGCAAGAAGGACAACTTCTGGTATTTAAAGATATTTCTTCCCTGTAGCTGACTTAGCTAGTTGGCTCACTTGAAAATTTTCCACCCTTAACAATCACCCTGTGAGGTTACTTTCCATAGAACCCCTTTGTTTCATCCACAGCAGATAGCTTGGGAAAGTAGAGAAATAGAGAAATCCCAGCCTGAAAAACAAACAAACAAAACCTACTGGTTTCCCCTACCTCCTCTCTCTACACAACCCATTCCATGTACTTCAGCCCATCCAACCATCTGCCAAGGGGTCACCCACTGCCTGTTAATGCGTCCTGGGGATAGGGAAGCCATGGCCTCCTACGATGTGCTACGCTCCTTCCTCTGCAAGGGCAGAGAAAAACATGCAGACTCTGCAGTTGGGCTGCTCTCAACTGGGGCCCTCATTATGCCATTGAATCTCAGTTTTTTTGTCTGTAAAATGGGGTAATATCTAGCACCTCTAGGATTGTGTTGAGGATTAAATTAATTAATTGAGGGTGCCCTGTGTATGGTTACCAGATAGGAGTTTACTTTTTTCCCCTATATTGTCCCCTTTATTTAAGGCAAAGAACCCTTTGGGGAGAGTCTGGGCATCACAAAGTACTGATCCCTATTGGCTAACCCCAGCGTCCAACAGGGCCTGGGGAGTACAGGCTCCAGACTTGGTAGGTAGTGTTTCGTCAATGAAAGAAAATTCTATTAGCAAAGACTCTTGGGTGTGAGTAATAAAACACCCGCTCAGATTGGCTAAAGCCCCACAGGGAATTTATTGGCCCTTGTAACTGAAAAATCCAAAGGTAGGATGGCTTCCAGCAGAGCTATAGTTGGATGCTTAAATGTTATGTCATCAGAAAGGTCTCCCTCTCTTTTCTTCGTCCTTCCCTCCCTTCAGCCCTGCTTTCCTTTGAGCTGGCTTCATTCTCAGCAGGTTTCTTTAAGAGGTGGCCTCCATGCTACAGGCTCATACCCCACAGCTGAGCAACACAGCAGGGAGTATGAGCTTTAAATAAAGAGGCCCCCTCCCTTGAGTCACAAATCCTTCCCTGGATGAATATGGCCAGCAGGCCACACCTGGGCCAGATGCCTACCCAGGAGGGGAGGATAAGGTCTATCTGAATGAACCACATGGACTCAGAATGGAGAGAAGAGGGGACTCAGGGTCTGGTAGCTGCAGCAGAGGACGGGGGGTGGGCAGAAGTCACAGATGTCAACTGCATCAGTCTTCTTGAGGGCTATGAACCATGAGCTCCTGTGACAGATGGGCATACACAATATGCTATGGCTTCCTAGGAGTACTTTTGAGCTACTACTGAAGTGATTGGTGGTTAGTAGGTAGGCATAAGTTGGGCTGCTGTAACAAAGAGACCCCAAAAAACTGTAGCTTAATGCATTTATTTCTCTTTCATGTGAAGGTCCAGGCCAGGTATGATGGCTCCACAATGCTCAGGGACTCCTACTGTCCAAGTATGACATCTACCTGGTATACAAGATGGCTGATCTAGCTCTGTGTCCACTACTAGGTCCTCACTTCAGCCAGTGGGAAGGGGAAAGGGTAGGAGGAGACCACTTCTGTTCCCACAACATCACTTCTGTTCCCATTCAATGGCCTTAAGCTTTCAGGGTTGTACTGGCCGCCAGAAAGCCTAGGAATATAGGCTTTAGCCAGGTAGCCATGGGCCTATGTAAACTTTCTATAGTTGTATTTCTGATACGAAGACTGGGGTGAGACTGGTAGTTTCTGCCCCAGGTGAAAGGGTATTCATGGTGGGTAGAAGGGCAGGGAAGGGAGAAAGTTCCTGCTCATTGAACTGAAGGTTAAGATGCTGCAGGGTAAGGACAAGAGTGTGTGTGGGTGAAGAGGCTGGAGAGGTGGTGGTGCAGCCTACTCCTGGAGGGAGGGATGAGGGTGAAGAGGCCCACCCAGACCCTGGGACTCAGGGCAGTTTGAGCAGTGTCAGTGTTAAGAAATGTCCAAGGCTATCAAGAATTTTTAAAGTTTATTTGAGCCAAGATCTCAAATGCTCTCCCGAATGACATTTTGCAGTTTCTTTCACACATCTGCAGTGAAGGAAGGAATGTAAGGAAGATGACATAAGGTTGGGAGAAAGCAAGGGGGGAATTGATTATAGGAGCACATAGTTAAGATTATGTGCTCCCTTCTGAGGGGTCTGAAAAAGAAAGAATTCCAAAGTTTTTTTAACCTAAATGCACAAATACAATGGACAGGGTCGGCTTAAGGCAAGAATAAATCTTTTGCTAAAGAAGATATAAGCCTGGGGTTTGACTACCCAGTTAGGAATTTCTGATCAGATCACCCTGGGGGTTGCTTTTGGGCACTGGACTTGCCAGATTTATTATGAAGCCCACCTCCCACCCCCAGCTTTTTCACAACAGGGAATTCCAGGAACTGGCATGAGGCATTATGGGCTCCAGCTGGTCACTTCTCCTTGGTCTCATAGACAGAGGGACACAGCTAGAAGAAGGACAAAAGGGGAAACTCCAAGCAGGGTTTTCCAAAATTGGCAGCACCTTACAGTCAATTGGGGCTAAAAAATATTGATGCCTGGCTATATCCTCTGGAGACTCAGATGTAATTGTTCTGGTGTACAGTATAAACATCGATATTTCAAAAAGAAGTCCCAGGTGATTCCAAAGGATTTCCACGTTTGAAAGCTCATCAAGTCCGCGCAGGGCTGCCAGGGTCTTTGTCGGGTAGCCGGATGGCAGGTAGCGCTACACCCTGGGTAAGAAGGGCCAATATCTGAAAATCGCTGCCCATCATTTTGAAATATCTTTTCCATATTTGTGAAATATTCCAGATTCTTGCTGGGCCCAGACAGTCACTTTCTTCGCCTCTTTTGTAGCCAAGGACAGACAGCTGCCCCATACTGCCTGGCCATTGTGTCCGCAACGGATGCTGAACAGGAGGCAAGAGCTATGACAAAACCGGCCCAGTGCAGAGACCGTTCTTGGAGGAAGAGGTACTGTGTCAGTCTTCAAGGGCAGCAGCAGAAGTTCTAGTGGGGAGTCTTGGCCTACCATTCAAGGGGTGGGCAGTCCCCATGCTGTCTGCACCCAGGTGTGCAGGGAGATTTGAGGCACTGTTGCTGGCCCAAGTTGTTTTAGTATGTGTGCAGCTAATGACAATAACAAATATTTAATTGAGGGCTTATCATGTGCCAGACTCTGCTCTAAGCATCTTTAAAACAATTCTATGAGACAGGAACTATTTGATAGATGAGGCCAGAGAGGCCAGAGGTTTGACACCATCTGCTGAATGTCACTCAGGAGGGATGTGACTTTAAACCAGGCCATTTGGCTACAGAGCCCATGCTTCTGAACCCCACATGATTGTTATATGGGGTTATTATATTTGGTACTCTAATTTCTCAGATGGCAGGGGAAGTACAGTGACCCAAGACTACGCAGCGAGGATATAGACCCAGGAAACCCAGTGCGCCTTCTTTTCCCTATCCCTGGCTGCCAGGTGGTACAAGTCAGCCCTATGGCTGCCAAACCCTGGCGTCACAATGCCCGTGAGGCTGGTAAGATTGTCATTGATGTGAATAACTTTGTTGCCCACTCTGGGCATTCTGACTCAGCCTTATCAGCCTGGAACTTCCTCAAAACGTGTCTCAGCCAGACTTGGGCCCCAAATTCCTGGTGGGTGATGTGTGTTCTGTCTTCAATAACAGTCCTGGCAGGGCTCCTGGGGGATGGCTGCCTTGGCTGCATCTCTAGCTCAGATAACAGAGTACAGGGGAAGTGTCTTCACTTTATCTCCTGTAAAGTTGGCTTGGCTTTGGGCTCCCAGCAGGCTGCAAGGTGAGACCAAATCTCCACCTATTGCTTATCCTCCAGGCTCCAGGAGGCTGCTGCATGGAAAGGATCTCTATCAGAGGGTGGAAAGTTGCCCAGGCGAATGAGGCAGGTATCTTCTATCACCCCACGCCGCCTGCCTGCTGACAGAAGGAAGGAGTCAATCTGTCACTCACTTACTCTTCAGATTTTTCCTGAGCACTCCTCTTGGGCCAAGCCCTGTTCAAAGTATTTGAATTCATTTAATTTTCCCAACAACACCTAAGATGGCCCATGATGTCATTATGTTAATTTTACAGCTGAGGAAATCAAGGCCCAGAAATAACCTGCCCAAGGTCACACAGCTGGTGTGCGGTAGAGTTCTTAACCCTATAGTTCATTTATAAATAAATAAGTCAGCTAATGACAAACACTCTGAGGAGTAGAGAGGGTAGAGCAGTTGCCACCTCTGCTTCATCTTAGAGAATGCTCTTTGCAAGGGTGGTCACTTTTCGGCCTTATCTCAATGCAAGGAGGAGGCAGCCTTGGAGATCTAGGGGAAGGGCTTTTCAGGCAGAGCGAACAGGGAATGCAAAGGTCCTGAGAGAAAACAAGTCCAGTGGGGAATACAGCCTACAGAGCGAAGGACCTGCCCAGGGTTAGACGGAAAGCTGGGCCAACTGGATCCAGGTTCTCAGTCCAGGATTTGGTCCCCATACCCCTCCTGGCTCCTTTGGGGTCAGCCCTGTCTGAGCCCCTGGGTCCTTCCAGGCTGTAGCTCCTCCCAGCTATGCGAACCTGGGAAAGTGGCTTCCCTTCTCTCTGCCTATCCTCTGGGCTGCCTCGCCCCTGTCCTGGTGCTATAGTGAGGCCCCTGAAATGGAGATGGGCTGGGGCGCACTCTGGGCCCCTGGCTGCTACCCAGATTTGAGGTGGCAAGACCGAGCTATGTATGTGTCATTCAGCAGGGAGGGGATTTGGTTCTGGAGGTCCTGAAGTCCCAGAGGGCCTGGTCTAGGCCTTAGGTCCTAGAGAGTGTAGCCCCAGGACTGAGAAACCAAGAGAGAGATTCAGGGGGAGACAGAGACCAAGGACAGAATAAGATGGATGTTGGTCGCCTGCAGACGCCATTAAGTCGCTAACAATGAGGCGGCTTAATACCTAAGATGGCCGAGGGCTGATGCAATGGAGACCTCACACTGCACCAGGGACCTTCTGGGCGTGGAAAGACCCTAACACCTGGAACAGAACAATGGAACACCACGCCCAGCACATCCAGGACCAAAAGAGCCTTTAAAAACAACTCCCTCACCCCCTGCACGTGCGACTTCTCTGGCCCCTAACCCCAGGACCAGTGAACCTCACCCGCAGACCCCCAATAAAGCCTGTCCAGTACTTTGCTTCGGTACTCTGTGCTTTTTATTCGATTCTGGCCAATCAATGGAGAGACAGATTGATCTGAAAAATGAAAGATAGGAATGGAAAGCAATAGACAGATGGATGAAGAGTGCGAAATTCCGAGAGAGAGACAGAGAGAGAGAGACAGAGACACAGAGGCACTGAGAGCAGACATGAGAGAAAATTGTGAATGTTCTAAATGCTACTGAATTGGACACTTTAAGATGGTTAAAATGGTGAATTGCATGCCATATGACTTTTACTACAATAAAAACAAGTCAGGGATAGACACAGACAGAAGGTGGTCAACAGAGAGAGACGGAGACGGAAGGACAGAATTCCGGGATCCTGATTCTCTCTGTGCCTGACTGGATTCTGGGCCCCTTGAAGTTGATGGTGAGGAAGGGACTGGGATCCCCGCGCCAGAGTCCAGGTCTGCAGGGCCCCGTGGGTCTGGGCCAGTCCTCTTCTTACCTGGGCTGCTCAGGTACCAGAATGTTTGCTCTGGTCCAGCAGTGCTGGATTCTGCTTGTGCGGGCTTTGGGGGTGGGGTTTTGAAACCCTGGTCATGGGAAAGGGCCTGGGAGGTAGTCTCTTGCCAATTGCCTGCCCTTCATAGGGCCTCTTCCGAGGCCCAGGCATCGGGTGAGTGGGGACCAGATCGTGGGATGCGCACCCTGTTGAATTGTGGAGATCAGAGCCACAGTAATTAACGTTATGAACTTACGTTTTGCAGGGTGTTCATCATCTGTTGGGTCGTGTGCTGAGGGCATGACGTGGGGTTCTCTATGTCTCCCCATTGATGCTAACCGTTTCAAGAGATGAGGCGCTGGGCTCAGAGAGGTCAGGGCTTCGGTTTTGGTCGTACAGTGGTCACAGGCAGCTGTGTGGACAGAGGAGAACGACAAGCCTTGACGGCCCGAAGCCAGGGGCTGGCAACCATGCGCCCCAGCACCTGTAGTGGCTGTGTGGAGGGCCAGCCGGCAGGGTGGCGAGCGGGAGCCCCCAGCGTGGGAGGTAAGGCGGATGCAATGCTGGGAACAAGACGGGCCTGCTCGCGGACCCTTTCATCCCAGCCGGCCCCGTGTCACCATTGTACCCAGGCCCCTCAGACCCTCCCAAGTTTCTGGGCCATTTCTGGGTGGGGACACTGATGCTCAGGGCGGCTGAGGTGGCAGGGCCAAAGCCCCCAACTCAGAGTTCATCCTGAATGGCGGGGGGAGGGGCGGATGGCGATGTGGGGAAGGGGTCGAGGTGCTCTGCGACGCGTGGTGCGGCCAAGCCCGGGCCGTCGCCATCCGGAGCGCGCGGCGCCGGGCTGCTCCCCCCCACCCCTCCGCCGGGCCCTGCCGAGACCCCGCCCTGGAGGCGGAGGCAGGGGAAGGGGCGCGGGCGGCCGCGGGCCCGCCCCGGACGCCTCGGACCCGCCCTGCGCCGCGCTCCGCGCCGGGCACCCGGGCTCTGGGCGCGCCGACGGCCCGGCGGACGGACGGACGGACGGACGTGCGAAGCGCCCCGCGGTGAGTGCGCGCGGCCCCCGGCCCAGGCCCCCCGCCCGGTCGCTGCGCCGCCCGCGTCCCTGGCCCCGCGCGCTCAGACGCCCCGACGGCCGGGCGGCCCCGCGGACGCGCGCCCCGCGCCCCGCATCCCGCATCCCGCATCCCGCGCTGCGGGGACGGCGCCCGGGCGCGGCGCCCGGAGCCCCGTGGAGACCTGCGCGCTCCGAGGCTGGCGCCGTGTGGACGGCTGGGGCTCCGCGGGCCGGCACCCCGCCCTCCTCGTCCAGTCGCCCCTTCCTCCCTGCGTCCCTCGGGTCACCGCCTCCCCTCCCCCCTCGTCCCACTGCTTCCCTGTTGCCCTGCGGTCGCGGGCCCGGTCTCCTCCACCCCCACCACCCCCTCCCCCGGAGGGGAAGACTGGAGTCCTAGGTCAGGCACCACCCGCGCACGCACAGACCCTCAGCCTCCCACCCACTCACACTCACGGCCATACGCGCATGCACGCCAGCAGAAGTTCCTGCACACTCAGCATGGCACACCCGCCGCTGTCTCTGTCACCCCCTTCTCCTGGTCTCTTAGTCCAATGCTTAGAACACACCTCCCCCCAAGTCTCTTCCACATTCGGGCTTCTCACACTCTGATCTTTTGTTCACACATGCTTCATACACACGTGCCTTGCACACGGACGTCTCCCAGACATACGTGCCTCTATCAGAAGGTGATGCTTCTGTGAAAGGAGTGTGCAGCTCTAACATACATTCACGTCTGCCACACGTGTCTATCAGGCATGCCCCTCACACGTCACATGCCTGGTGCCACAGTCCCACACACCCGTGAATCCCGCACGCAGTCACTTACACTAACAGCTTGATAGTCCCAGGCAGTTCTTCACACAGCCCGCCTGGATGAGCATAGTGCTGGGGCTATCCCAAGGGGCTATTCCGAGAGAGGTAGGGGAAGGCCCTTGGATGAGGCTTCCTTCGGGTTGGGTCTGGGTGGCTGTGGGGAGCACCGGCAAGGGGCTTAGTCTGCAGGAGTGTGCCTGACTCTGCCAGCCTCCCCTCTCCTCATCACACCCTCACCCTCTCTCCCTCTCCACTCTCCTAAGGAGGGGTGCCTTCCCTCCCTTCTTTACTGTCACTTTACCCGTGACAGCCACTTGGACTGGTCCAAAACTGGTCTGAGCCAGATGGTGTGACCATGACAGTCCAGAAAAGAAAAAAGATTTGGGTGCTGGTCATCATCTAGAGCCCTTGAATAAGCAAGCCTCCATGGATGGGCCTGGCACTGGCTGGTATTTGTGGCTGAATAATTGGGTCTCTGGGCCCCACGTGCAAATTGAGGGTGAAGATCGCCACCAGAAAGAAGGGAGGGTCTGGGAACTGTTGTCCGCACTGCTCCCTTCCCTCCTGTGTCCAGAGCTGTGTGATCAGGGAGTGGGCAGGGGATAAATGAAGTCAAAGAACCTTGTTCCTTTGGCGCAAGCCTGCCAGCTCTGGTTGTGGCTGGCCTTGCGTGTTTTGTTTGGCTCTTACCATGTTATTATTATTTTTGAAAATGTAATTAGTTGCCAGCATTTACAAATTGGCAGGTTTTACATAAAAGTCTGGATTTCCGACTTCTCTTGAGAAATCACAAGGTCTGGCAGCTCAGGGTCCACATCTCTTCACGATGCCCATTGGCTGGTGCCACCTGCCTGCTGCCGCTGGGAGCGGGCAGGAACACCATTTGACCACTTTCCCCACCCGGCCTGCTTGCACATTCTTGGCTCCTGCCTGGCCTGCACAGGCCTCTATGTTGGCTATGCGTACTATATAGACAGGACTGTTTTTGCTGTATTGCCCACCCCAAAGTGGGCATAGGCTAGTCCCTTCATGCCTGGCGGGAAGCCTTGAGTGAGCCTCCTGTTGTTCAAGGCCTTAGTCATTGGAGCACTGAGGGGCATGCCAGGGGCCTGAACCACAGGGCATTTTGTGATGGTTGGCAGGTACTTTCTGCTGGATTGTAGGAGACAGTGGCCTAGGGCCCCATGAAGTGGCCTGGAGGCCCCGTGGCTGGAAGGCAGTGATCTCACAGTAAGGCCTCATCCATTGCTTTTCTTCCCAGATCTTCTCAACAGTCCTTCAAGGTCCCATTCTTACCCCCACTTGTAAGGTGGGGAAACTGGGGCTCATAAAGTATCTCCTAACGAGCGAAGGGTAGAGCTGGGATTTCAGCCGAGGTTTTCCTGCCCCTAAAGCCAAGCTCTTTGCCCTGCTCAGTGCATCCGTGAGTTGAAGGACTTGGTCTCATTGACCCTCAGCAAATTCCATGAGTCAGGACCACACGTGACACACAGTAGGCACTTAATATGTACTTGTGGAACAACTGAGAGAAGTGCAGCCGCATTCTCTGAAGAGGTCAAGGTGGAGCTAAATTCAGGGCCTAAGAGGAAAATCTCACATGGCCTAAATGACCACTAAGGTTGCTTTGAATTGGCCTGAAAGCCCAGTGCAGTTTCCTGCTCTGGTCTTGATGGTCAAGTTCAGTGTGATCCTGTGTCCACCAGGGCGAAGATGTATCTTGACTCTGCATAGCCTCAGGCATTGTGGTGTGTCCTGCTGGACATCAGATTCAATGTTTGCCCTATACTTCAGGGCTGTAGGTATGAGCATTTTCCCTTTAAACCCCTGGGAGGCCCTCGTGGATGAGATGCCTTCTAAGGAGGGACTCAGGCAGAGGAGGGGTGGCTCTCACCTCCTGGGGGCGGCTTGCATTCTGATGGGTGGCATGGCGTAGGGCAGCTGCTGAGTTGTTGTAAGTCCTAGCTCCTCCCGTGACTCTGCTCTTTCTTGGTTGTCATGTGCGTGTGGCTGAATCAATGTAAGCTAAGGGCCACCGTGATACGTGGCCTCCTGGAAGTCTGTTGACTGACTGAGGGCCAGTCCTCAGTGGCACATGGAGCTTGGAAATGGTGGACAGTGCCCAGCCTTTTCCTTGTACCTCCCGAAGGTTTAACTTCCTGCTGGGGAGGCAGGTGCTGGATCTGACGGCATAAGGTGGTGCAGAGGGCCTGTCCCTCCCTTTTCTGGGCCTTAGTCTTCCCTCCTGTGAAGTAGGTAATGTCTGAGGGTTTATCAGTGCTCATGGTCCTTCAGTGGGGAGATGGGGATAGAATCCTGGGGTCTGCTGGCCAGAAGACAGTTGGGTATATTCCTCCTTTTTGGCTTTCTGTACTCTTGGGCACCCCAAGCTGAAGGCCTTGCCCTGGGATGTAGTTTCGGCCTGTGACAGCATTCTCAGTGCTGTGGCCTGCCAGCCCACGACTTCCTTGCGTGCCATCAGGACTAGTTGTAATAGGCAGGAGCTGCTGCCCGAGCCTCACTGTCCTGGACTGAGAGTGGGAGTCACATGAAACTAGACGTGGTCTGAGTAGAGAGCTCATGGGGGACGACAGCACAGACACTGTCTTTGCTCGCATGCAGTTTATATTCTAGTTGGAGGGGCAGAGGTGGGGTCCATCGGTTAACAAAGGAATGAATGAAGTTGATTTCCCACAGGCATAGATGGGTGCTGTAAATGAGCTTAAGCCAGCAGGGCCACCAAAGCCGGGTGGGCAAGGAAGGTCCCTTTGAGAAGGGCATTTCTGAGCTGAGACCAGAGTGGCGAGGGAGAATGTGCAACAGAGGGCACAGCTCGTGTAGAGGGTCCGAAGTGGGACCCTGCTTGGTGTGTGTGAGGGACAGAGTAGAAGGGGGCCAGAGTAGATGAGGGATGGCAAAGAGGGGCCAGGTGTAGGGAGATAGAAAGCTGCCATAAAGTTTTGAGCCAGGGAATGATGAGAATTGATTTCTGTTTGAAGACACCTTCCCTAGCTGCAAGATCAAGAGGCTTTGTGCCTTCACAGAGAGGATGTTGGCAGAAATGCTGAGCTGCCTCATAAGTGTTCATTAGAGCCAGCCCCGTGCCAGATCCTGTGTGGGGACAGTTCTCATCCTTAAAAAGCTATAGGCAGGTTGGGAACACAGAGCTGCCAACAGACATTTGAGACCCAGGGTGATACACCCTGGGTGAATAGATGCGGGTGCAGCCTTACAATGAAACATTATGCAGCTGTGAACAATGGGAATGCTCTTGATGCCAAGATCTCCAGGATCTACTGAGAGAGGAAAAGAAGGTGCTGAATGTATGTGAAACATGCTCTCTCTTATGTAAAATGAGGGATAGAAATTCACATTTGCTTGGATGTGCATACACGGAGCACACCGGGATCAGATCTTATGGTGGCTACCTGTGGTTACCTGTGGTTGCCTGGGGAGGCCGCAGACTGGTGTGTCAGAGTGAGGAGACACTTCTCAGTGTACCTTTTTACATTTTGTGGTGTTTGAACCATGTGACTGTATTGCCTGTTTAAGACATTACACTAAATTCAAAAGCAGCTGGGCAGTGAGTGACTGTTCATTTTTGAGTTTTAAGTGGAAGTGTTTAAGGATGGTTTTTAAATTCCCTGTTTTACTGACCTTGTAGTGGAACAGACTGACTTCTTTCTGGCTTGGTCTACAAAAGTTTCCACTGTGATTAAAATGAGATGGTTTCAGAGTCACTTTTTTTTTTTTTTTTTTTAACAAAGTTTGGCAAAATGGAAAAAAGAAAACACCATTTCTCTCTCCCCCTTTTCTTGTGTGTGTTTCCTCTGGTGATTTGGTTTCTGGCTCTTCCTGGGGTGGGCGCCACGGCACTTATCATTCTGTTTTGAGCCTGTTTCCACAGTTTGCTGACTGGGAGACTAGGGACAGCTCCAGACCCCATGGGGGCTGACGCAGGGATCAGTGGGTGCAGGGAAGTCCCCATTTTGGCATCCTACAAAGCTCATATCCCAGCTCTGCCACTCACAGACTGTGTTCCCTTTAGGCCAGTGACTCACCCCTCTAAGCCTCAGCCTCCCTCATCTGTAAAATGGGTACCATAACCTGTATCTCTCAAGACTGTGGGAATGAGGAATGAGACCACTCATTCAGCAGAGATTTATTGAGCACCTGCTGGGTGCTGGTCACTGTTCTGAACGCTGGGAACAAAGCAGTGATAAAGGCTTGCGCCCTTGTGGGTAACATATGTGGGAGACAAATGATTGCTCACTGTGGCGTGCTGTGCTGGCTGAGCCTGCAAGGAAGAGCAGACAAGCCGAGCCAAACCGTCTGAGGCTGGGAGTGGAGGCAGAGCTATTTTAGGGAGAGTGTCAAAGAGACCCTGGGTGCAGTGCAGACATTAGGGCAGAGGTCACAGCAGGTGTAAATGACAGGGAGCAGCTGGAGGACAAGATACCTGTGAGCAAGGAGAGTGGTCAGGGGGCAGGCCGAGTCTGGGGTTTTGATTTCATTCTGGATGTGACGAGGGTTCAGTTTTGGGTGTGATGAAGGTTCAGTTTCGGGAGTGGTGAGGTCTGATTGAGATTTTAAAGCTTTCCCACAGCACAGCTGGCTCGGAGGATCAGGCTTGGGACCTATAGCCAGGCCTCACTGGACAGTGGGGAGTTGTGGCCTTCCTCCAGAAGGGTCAGCATCCCTGACTAGGAGTTGTTGGGAGTAGCCAGGGAGAGGTTTGTGTAGTTGGGGTTCCTGCTTAGCGGCTCTCTGGACATCCGTGCCAGGCATGTGTGACTAGGCTTTGGGTTCTCGCTCTCACACGCAGCGCTAGCCATGGACTCCAGTGTGAGCCAGCCCATGGTCCCTCCCATGGCCATCTTGAGGGCCCCAGAGACTACACAGGCAGTTCTGAAATTATTTGGTCAGGGCTGTCCTGGAGTAGAGCACGGAGGCTCTGAGAGCCAGGAAGGCATCCAGCCAAAGCTGGAGTGGTCAGCAGGGAGGGCTTCCTGGAGGAGTGCTGCTGGCACTGTGATGTGAAGGTAGAGGGGTGAGGGAGGCAGAGGGACAGGAGAAAACCCAGCTTTTCTTGGAGAAGTGGATTGGAGGGGAAGTGGGAGGAGGAAGAGCTGGAGCCAGGTCTAGGAGGAGGAGCTGGAGCCAGGTCTGTTCACCCCCAGGTTCTGTCCTGGCGGGCCGTTTCTTGATTACAGTGTACCGCTGGCACGCACACATCGTTAATTCACCTACTTCAGGCTGGTCTCTTTCCAAGGCTCCTCTCAGGCCAAGCCATGTGTCATTTTGCACCATTGTCCTCACAGTTATTGGAATTTGGAAACATTGCAAAAATGCCGCTGTTTTCTCATATGTGGAGATTGTTGCAATGAAAGTACTGGTTTGGGGAAAGGTTATTTCCTTCCTCAAGGGTGGGGAGACTGGCTTTTTGTAGGGGCTGTATTGTAGGCCAGAGTGACCCTGCCCAAGTTACAGCGCTGGTGAGGAAGTGGTGTTGCCTGCCTGCCTGGGGCTGGGGGATGCTGGGAGGCTCGGCCTGGCCAACAGAGTAGGGGACAATGAGCACCCATGTGCCTGGGGAGCGGATGGCTGCTTGTAGGCCCAGGAGGCGTTTGCCTCGAGGCAGACCCTGTTGGCGTCAGGTCAGCTCATCTCTTGGGCCCTCAGTCTCCTCATCTGTGAATTAGGGATAGCCCAACTCTCTCTGCTGTCATTTAGTCCCCAGGAATGGCCAGAAACATGGGGAGAGGGCTCTGAAGTTGTGGAGTGGCAGTGGAGGTGAGGCCCAGCCAGGTGTGGGAAGCACAGGGGTACTGGTGCCTGCCTGGCCTGAGTCATGTGACTCTGGATAATACGCCTCAAGTTCTCCATCTGTAAAAGGAGCCTGGTGGTAGTGCCTGCCGAGTAGGGTTGGTGTGAAGACTGAGGATGTATGGAAAGCCCTAAGTGCGGCTTTGGCAAGTATGTGGTAATTAACACTCTCCTGTCAGTTTTCTCTGTTCTGATCACTGAGATGCCATTGTTTGCATTGGGGCCAGCCCTGGGCTATGTGATCGGGACATACCAGTTCTTAATAAGGCTTCCAGAGTTCTTCCTTCTTCAGACTGGGCCCCCCATCCTGGCCCTAAATTCCCAGTTGCGAATTTGGTCACCAAGTGAGCTTTGGTGATCCAGAAAATACTCTTTTTAGAGTCTACTCACAATGAAAACACAGCATTAAAAAATATTCTGATAGAGACCTCTCGGGAGTCCTGAAAATACCCCCCTAGCCGTTGCCTCACCCCCCACCCCACCATGAGTCTGTGGCCTGTAGTCAGAGTGATGGAGAGCCCGGGAAGGGTCTTGAGCAGGAGAGTGTGGCCCACTGGGGAATATGTTACATGGGCAGAGTGGGGACTGTGTGGAAGCAGGACAGGGACCCCTGAGGATCAGGGCCAGTTCAGAAAATGGTTAGTCTTGATACATTCTGTCCCCTTGAAAACACAACCACTCTGTACCCTGTACTGTTCTTGACCCCTGCTTCCCCACTCTACCCTCCGGCTGCCTCCCCTCCCCCAGACCACTGCTGGGCACTTCTTCACTGGCTGAGCATCTCGGTGTTCCTTATCTGTTTCCCTGCACATCTTCAGAGCAGATTAAATCTGCCTCCTCTGCTGACTCGGGCACCCCCAGGGTGCTACTGTTATCTGATGACAGGGTTGATAGAGGCAGGCTGCATGGGGGCCCGAGCCCTTTCTTGGGAAGAATCCAGTGGGTGTTGACTTCCTCTTCTGATAAAGGGAGTATTAGCATAATTGCATCTATTGTCCTACCTTCCATGCCTTTACATTATTATATTGAACACATTTAAGAAAAATCTCTTTCCTGTTTTACTTATACTTATTTTAAAAGGAGAAATCAGGGTCACTCACCCTGAATCCGGGATAACCATGAATATAAGGCTAACAGCTACAAAGCAGGACTAAGTCCTGGCTACCTTCTGTTCCTTGCCTCAGCCTTAAGTTAGTCATGACCTCTCTTTGTGAAAAGGAAGATTGGCAGGTTTTAAGGAGATGTTCACAGCACTGCGAGTTTCCTGTGAACGTGATTGGTTAAAAGAGAATATGAAGAGGGTGAAGGGGATCCTTACCCTGGGGCCTTGTCCTGAGACCTGTTCCTCAGAGCATGGTTATCTCTAGCCTTACTTGGAAAGGTCCCTGTGGCTGGTCATCAACACATCTTCCTGGGACCCCGCCCACTCTCTGGGCCCTCCTTAGCAAGTTTCTTGCTGGGCGGGGCTGGGAGAGGAGGGAGGAACCCCCTAGCTAGGATGTTTTCTCCAAAACTAAGTCCTTGGGTTTTCAGATGGTAGCTGTTTCTCATTCTCATGCAGGGGCTGGGGCTGTCCCCTACATCCCCCAGCTCTGCACCCTTCCTTCTGCCTTTGCAGAGCCCTGGAGGTGAATGCAGTTTAGCCTGGGACGTCCTGCGCCTGGGGTCCATGCGGAGGGGGGGGAGGGCGGGGGGCCCAGGGGACAGGCCAGCCAGGACTTAGACTAGGGCCACAGCTCTGAGAGAGAGCACAGTGCAGACTGACAAGGTGAGGCTGGGCCAGGGGTCTTGGAGGAGGTGGGGATCTAGGCGTGGCCAAATGGGAAAGTTCCTTGTAAACTGTAAATTGCTGAGCCCAGGTGAGTAGAGGTCATTAATATTACTTTTCATGGGTAATACCAGTGACACCCACAGCTTTGGCTGGTTGGCCCTTAATTAGCTACAGGAGCTGGTGTGAAGGAAGTCTGCTACAGTCCTCTTGCTACACCCTCCCCCACGCGTGTTTTCTTAAACTGAGTACCCAATCTCCTGCTTTCAGGAGAGCAGGAAGTTGCTGGGGGATGGAAACATGGTGACATTAGCTACCTGTCCCTGAAATGCCCCACCATGACCCCAAGGCCACACATGCCTGACTCAGTTATACTCCCCTGGAGTGGCTGTGGCTTCTGTTGCATGGGGTGGGAGTGGTCCCCCAGCATGTGGACTGGGGAGCCCATGAGGGGCCCAGGCTCCATGCCTCACAGGATGCAGCTAGGGACTTCAGCCACCAGGACTGCCTCAGGCTCATCTGTCTTTGTCTGATTTCCTCTGTGAGCCTGGTTGGTTCTCTCAAAATGATGTAGATGTGCCCACCCTCAGCTCATGGTTTTTTCTACTGGAGATGGTCCATGTTTTTTTTTTTTTTTTTTTGGTCCGGGGAAGAGCTCTGATTGGCCCAGTCCTACCCTGGGCTAATTGGCTGTGGCCAGGGGTGGGGTACCAAGTCATAATATTGACAGGGCTTTAGGGGCATATCTCCAGTCATTCTCTGAGAATGGGCTTTGAGGGAAGTAGGCTGCTGGCCCAAGAAGTGTATACCACAGGGACGAAGTTTTGGAACTCCAGAAACTCAAAACATTCTTAGAGTCTAGTTAGCAACAGATATAGTACTGTTGCTGTTTTTGCTTTATTGTTACAGTTTTAAAGCTTAGTGGTTGCAGGTGATAGAAAGTACAATACAACTTAAGCAGATAAGTCATGGAATTGAAATTCTAGCTTCAGGCTTGGCTGTATCCAGGGACTCTGATGATGCCCTTAGGACTATGTCTCTATTTTCCATGTTGTGTTTTTCTTGGACAAGCTCTGCCATGTGGCAGTCAGGTGGCCCAGCAGCTCCAGGCTCACTCCTATGGGCTCAGGGGTTTTAGCATCGGCTGGTGTGACTGGGTTGTTGACTGTCCCTTGATCAGTCGATGTGGATGGGGGAAGGAAGCCTCTGGCCGTCCAGTGGCCCATATAGCTCGAGGGTGGGAGAGGGTGGCTCGCTGGAGGAAAGTTGAGGCTCTCTGACCAGGAGAAGGTGGCAGAGATCCTCACAGCC
The DNA here is from genome assembly GCA_004027375.1 of Macroglossus sobrinus. Taxonomy (NCBI): domain Eukaryota; kingdom Metazoa; phylum Chordata; class Mammalia; order Chiroptera; family Pteropodidae; genus Macroglossus; species Macroglossus sobrinus. The sequence goes on from PVKZ01002663.1 coordinate 89,119, forward strand.
CCTCTGGCATGTTCTCCGTAAATGGCCTGTACATTTCTTTCCCTGTCGCATCTCACATGGCGGACCAAAGAGAATGTGAGGATGTTATCTGCTTACCAGTAGCTCTTCACCAGCTGGTGTAGTTCATGTTAAAACAGCTAGAGAGAGAAGGTGAGGGCTGTGCGGTCCAGACCTTTAGCCCAACCACAGTTACCTTGAGTGGTAAGCATGTGGGCAGAGTCAGTTATCCTCTGAGGGTTTGTTTTAAACCTTTATTCTCTGAACTCTGAAGATTCGGGAACTCTGTGCACAGAATGCAGAGAGGTCAAAAGGGGCAGCCCTGAAATCTGAGGAAACAATTCCTGGAAGCGAGGATATTGAGCTAGGTTGTTTAGGGATGAACAGGAGTTTGCTAAGGGGCAGAAGGGTGTGCCTGACAGAGGCAACAAAGGAATGGGCTGACTTGAGCTGTGAAAGATTTAGGGTAGCTGGTGCCAGTAATTGTTTTTTTATATATTGAATGTGTATTGAATGCCTGTTGTTTGCCAGGTATGACGGTAGGGTCTTTACACATCTCTAGTCCTCTCTGTGTTGCCGAGAGGCTGCTGTGATGGAGCCCGTGTGCAGAAGAGAGCTTGGCTGCTCAGGGGGTCACATCCGAGTCACCCAGCAGCATGGGAGAAAAGCTGGGTTTCACTTTGAACCTTCATCTGTGGGAGTCCGGGTCTTGGTCCTGCCTGCTGTCTGTCTAGGCTCTGGCAGTGGCGGCTGACGGCCTCTGGGGGGGCCTGAAGCTATACCACAGCCTGGGCCAGAACCTGTTTGCTGCACAATGGCTGCCCCACTGGCAGCCCTGAGAAGTTCCTTAATTTCACAGCCGTGCACATAAGTTGGGGCGCTGGCGTGGCAAAGGCCTGGGGCAGTTGCAGAGTTTCTCTGGCGGTGCCTCCTTCCAGATACTTTGTCCGCTGAGGGAGCCGGGTCTGCTGTCTGTCACCGTCACCTTTGTTTCCTTTTCGTCTCTTTCTGTCTCTTTGGCGTTTGGTCTCTGCTTCTCTCTGTCTCTTTCCACCTGTTGCTATTCCACCCCACCCCACTTCAGCTAGCATTCCAGGCCTTGGGAGTCTAAAGAGACATAAGGGTTTCCCTGTGAGGGCGAGTATGTACCACAGTTGGTACGTGGGAGGCTCCCCACTGACGTGCCAGGTGACCTCAGGCAGGTTTTTCTCCACCTGGGAAGGCCATTTTGGGGTGAATGTTATTGTTCTGTGTCAGACCTGTGCTGGTGCCACACAAATTAACTAATCCACCCATCTCCACTTACCAACCAAAGTATTCTTGTGTGTCCACATGGCCCAGCCCCTGGGTCAGGGCTGAGCACGAGAGCGGGGCTAATGCCTCAGAGTCACAGTCCTGTCAGGGTGAGTAGCAGGCAGACACATCAGTATAAGGTGTCCACGCCTAGTGTGGGGAAGGAATCTGCCAGCCCTAGCCCCTAATGAGCATCCTATGGCTAGCAGGGAGGAAGCAGGAGCTCTGAAACGCAGCCAGTCGCAGAACGAGCCTGTGCAGGGCGGCAGGGCTGTCTGTGCTGAGGTCCAACAGAAGTGGTGGTGCTGGACAGATGGGCTCCAGTGGAGCCGTGACTGAAGTGGGGGGAGGGATGTGTCCAGGGAGCAGAAAGCAAGTCGTGAGGAGACTGAGGAGGCAGTGTGGTCCAGGCAGCGGGGAGCGGGCAAAGGAGAGGGGAATGGTCGGGGTGTCAGGTATCAATAACCTACCACCTGGGGCTGGAGAAGGGGCGGGGACCCACCAGGTGAGGGCACCCAGCACTTGTGTGTGCATGTACATGCATGCTCACACAGTCTGTCACACTCATACTGCCTATAGACTCAGAGAGACACACAGATGCTTAAACACACTTCACGTGTACACACCCTCTCACACACCTATAATTCATGTGCACATATGTTAACACAGTCTTGCACGGTTACACCCACACTTACACCTCGTACATACTCATACACCTTGCATGCACACACCCACTCCATACCCCCTTACATGCACACAGATACATTCATACACCCAAGCTCATCACCCCCCGCCACACACACACACACACACACACACACACACACACACACACACACAAGTATCCTCAGTCTAATAAAAAAGATTCTTGGTCTCTTGGCTTCCCTTGAAAAAAATTTTTTGTATCATAGGAGAAAAGAAAGTCAGAGAATGTCTGCTTGAGTCCAGAGACAGGCTGGGAACCTGGTCTAGAGCCCTCTCTGGCACTCTGCTCACAGCCCCAGATCAGTTCAATTTCTGCTGGTTTCTCACCATAGATGGACTCTGTCTGCACTGTACCCTTGGACTCAACTTCAGGGCTGGAGAAGGGGTGAAAGGGGCCAAGCCAAGATTTGGAAGGCTCTGGAAGATAGATAGACCCCAAAGTTTATCTCCCCCTCGCCTGCTGCAGATCTAAAATCTCATCTTGTGTTCCTTTGGGGAGCTGTTAAGTCCCTCCAAAGGCCAGTTTATTCTCTGGAAGGGGAGATGGGTGAACCCATTCTCAGTGCCTGCTAGGGAGAGGCCATTCCCATAGGAGCATAGTGGATGGTCCTCTTTGGCAGGAGAAACTTTTTTCTCAGTTTTAAATCACAAAATGTCAAATTTTATTGAATACTTTCCCCCCCCCCCCCGGCATCTAGCGAGATAATCAAGTAAAATTTTTCTTTTAGTGAATTGCATTGATATCCTATTAAACTACCCTTGCATTCCTGAGGTAACTACTTGGGCACAATATATTATTATCCCTGTAATATGTGGCTAGAGTCAATTTTCTGATATTTTATTTAGGATTTGGCTGCTAGATTCATAAGTGAAACTGGTCTATATTTTTCTCATTGCAGTATCCATGTCTGCTTTTGATATCTGGATTTTCCTAATCATATAAAATAAGAGGAGAAGGCACTTTTTCTTTTTCTAGGTCCCAGAACAATTTTTTAAAAATAGATTAGAAATTGTCAGCTTTGGTCGTACCATGACTTGGGCAAGTCTCTGTGATTGTTTTAAATTTAATCCCATAGCACCCTGTGAGAAGAAGCACCATCTATGTTTCTCATATACTACATCAGAGAGCCAGAGTCTCTGGTCTGTGGTCAGACAGTGGGAGGCAGCTCCACCGGGCTGCGAACGCAGGCCAGGTACAAGGACTGTCTGAGAGGGTGGCCTGTGGGAGATCCACTGGCCTTGTCCTGGATTTTTCCATGGGGCTCGGAACAGTACTGACTGAGTGTTGAGAACTTGCCTAGCTCTACTCACACACCTACTGCCCCCCTACCTATGTAACCCACTGTTCATGCTTCCTCTTATCCCCTGACCCATTCCCTCCCAGTTATCCGGCCACCCCTCAGCCATTTGTCCCTATGCTGGCACACCCACCAATAAGCCCACCTTGCCATCCATGCATCCTTCATCTTCTTACACATCTCTCCACTCACGCACCTTCCCATCCTTCTGTCCTTCATCTGCCATCCATTTACTACCCATTTATCCATGATCTGACTACCATTCACTTGCTCACCCATCCATTTCTTTATCAACATTCCATCTACGTACCACTTCATTTACCCTTCTACTGATCTACCTCTCATCTATCTCTCCATATGCTACCTAACATTGAGCATCATCCATTCATCCACCGATCCATCCATCTGTCCATCCAGCCAATCCACCCATCCCCGGGACTTAGCCTTAAAATAGGTATGCGGAGATTCAGAATGGAGGGCACCCTGATTTGAAATAATGATACAAGCAAAGATGGAGGGCTGGATACCAGAGTCTTCCAGTTTAGCAGGAATTGGGTACTTGGAGGGCAACAGAGGGAAGCGGGTTATTAAAACAGGTGGGAGCTGTATGGTGAAGGACTTTGTCACTCTTTGGAGTTTTCACTTTTTCCTTGGGCTAGGGGTCTTCAATCAGGGGTCCATGAGTAAGTTCCAGGAAATCTGAGACTCCTAATGTCATATACAACTGTATTTGCTATATGCCCACATATCTGTTAAGACTCTCGTTGCAAGTGACAGAAAACCTGGTCTAAGTTAGCTTAAGTAAAATGGGTTTGTGCCGTTGTAAAGTTTAGATTTTCAGTTGGCGCCATCCAGGTGCTCAGCAGCTATCACTATGACTGCTTCTCTTTTTTCCTCCTATTGACTTTTTTTTTTTTTTTTGAGTTTGTTTCAGCCTCAGACCTGACAAGATGGCTTCAGGGTTCCTCGATGATAAATCATTTCCTGTCTAATACAGTGGGAAAGAGAGAGGTTGTTTTGCCCAGTGTCTCACTTGCATTGGTTCTCATGGGCTCAGATTGGCTTGGTGTTCATCCCTGAGTTAGGTGGTGTGAGAAGAATGAGAGACACGGGAGCGATAGTGGCGTGGGCCCCAGAATGAAATCCAAGGGCTGTTCTTGGAAGCAAGGTGGATATATATGATGGCTTGGAAGCAAGGTGGGTATATGTGATGGCTTGGAAGCAAGGTGGGTATATGTGATGGGTGGTCAGAAAGTACCCCGTGTCCACTACCATGCTTGGTTAGTATTCTCCCTTTTGCGCTGTAGGGGCTGGATTACTTATGGCTTTTTCTTAGGCTCTCAAAGGGACCAGAGGTGATAAGGAACCATTTAGGGTTTTGAGTAGAGGTGGGAGATCAGACAGTAAGTCTCCAGTGGCAGGACCATTGGGCAGGCTGACTGCGCAGAGGGAGGGAGAGGAGAGGTCAAAGACGCAACGCCTGTCAGTCTGGGGCTGGGTGGGGGCCATGGGGATGCCAGGTGGGGATAGCAGTGAGCTCAGCCTTGGCTTGGGGCAGGGACATTTCTCATCACTCCACCCTAGCAGTGTTTCCTCTTTCCAGAGTTGTGAATTGAGGGGAAGGAAAATATCAGCTCCTTCCTGGTGCCAGAAGCAACATTTTCTTTTCTCAAAGGTTGATTATAAGTCATGGACATTCATCTTTGTAATTTTTCACCTGCTTATGTTGGTAATGAGATTAGTGATTATATATGCAGGGTCAGCTTTGACCCAGGGTTTAAGGAGCATCTCTCTTTTTTTCTTTTAGGGACAAGAGGGAAGGAGAGGGGAAAAGAAACCTGTCTATTACACTTGAAGAATGACATTTCCCAGTATTTTCATGAGCTTATTTATCCATTGAAAGTATACAGAACCTGTTGAGTGTGCGGGAACACAGGCTCACGGCATTCCATGGGGAGCCGCACTGCTGGTCAGCACTTTGCACCCCGTGTTTGCTCAGAGAGCCCGTGGTGGTTGTCCTCTTCGTCTTCGGTCCCTGCCGCCCCCCTCCCCATGCCCTGAACCTAGCTCCTCCCACCTCCTCTGGGGTCTCAGGCCACCTTACCTGTGCCTTCTGCCTGGCTCCTCCCTCTTCCAGCCTGCTTTGCCCAGGCTCTCCCGTCTGAAAGGACCCAGGTTGCTTCCCTAACCCTCTGCCCTGTGGCCTGACTTTCACAGCCTGACTTGCCTTTTTGCAAAGGATGCCATCAGTTATTCAGACGTTTGCCCACAAGGAAATGAAGGAAAAGGACTTTAAAGACAGAAGCCAAACTTGATCATTTTTCTTTTGATAATTTGTGACTATTTTTCACCTCCTTTCCCTCCTCTTCATTTCTTCTGCCAAAACTTATTTGGCCTTTGTTTCCTTTTTCTGGACTGCTATAATTGGCTTTTTTTTTTCTTTAAAAAGCCTCTTGTGAAAAATCACACATATAAAAATTACATGAAAACATAGAACTGAACAGGCCCTCGTGTAATCACCACCTGGGTGAATTCAGAGGACACCACCTGCCCGCACTGGTCCTCCTCGATGCGCCTCCCTCTGCCTCGGTGCCCACCACCAGACTTTCATGGTGATCTTTTGTCTTGGCTTTCTCGTTCTGCCTCCTATGTTTGTGTTCCCTAAATGATGTTCAGGTTTTACTCCGTTTTGCACTTTGTGTGGCTGGCATCTTCCATAGACTTTTTCAAAGGGGCACCTTTAGTCCCTTCTTGAATTCCCAGTGTGCTGGGACCTAGTGGTCGCCCCCACCCCCTGTTGGAGCAGGGCTCACTAACTGTCCTGGATGCTTTGCTGAGTCCCTGGGGGCACTGGGTGTGGGTGACTGACCTTTCTTCTGTTTCAAGCCTCTTCCATCCTTGATTTTCATGTCAGATCACCCACTTTTTCTCCTCTTGCTACTCGCCTCCCTTCCCCTCTCTTTGTTCCCTGCATGCCAGTTACAGTGTGTCAAGCTGCTGCTTGCTTCAGTGCTGCTGCATATGCTGTTCCCTCTACCTGGGATTCCATTCCCCAGATGACCACCACATTTTTGTCAGACAGGTTTCAGCTGAAGTGTCACCTCCTAAGTGAGGCCTGCTCTGACCATTCTTGCCCAAGGAGTGCTCCAGTCCCTCTCCTTCACAATGCCAACATTAACTTCTTATATATTTGTTCCTCGTCTCTTCCTTCCACCAGGATGATGGCCATATGAGGGTAAGACCTTTGTTGGCCATGTTCACTGCCACATCCTAGTACCAATGATAGGGCCTGGCAGGTAGCAGGTGCCCAATGAATATTTATAAACTGATGGACACTGGTCATACTCCCTTGGCCAGATAGACCTGGGTTCAAATCCTGTGTTACCTTTTACTGGTGATATGACCTTGGGCAGCTCATTTCCCCTGTCTGGGCCTCAGTTTTCTTATCTGTAGAGCGTAGTTAAAGAAAAACATCCCTGGAAACTTTCAGTCCAGTGTTTGGCATTGCATTAGCACTGAGGAAGTGAGAGTTATAAATATGAACCTGATCAGCAGTTAAAATTCCTTCTAACGTTTTGTGCCAACAATAAATTTATTTTTCCCAGTGAACTAGATGATTTCTCTTATCAGATGAGGAACACCAGGTCATCCTCTAATTTCCCTTTTGACCTTGGCTGCCAGGAAGCTTACTACTAAGGGGAGGTCTCAGGATCAGCCCTTATTTCCTGTTGGGTCTTCAGTGCAGTTCGTTCTTTTCCTTTTTCTGTCTTTTTTATTATTTGCTTTTGGCTTTGTTGTACACATGTTATTGTTTTTTATTATGGCAAAATATACATAACAGAAAATTGACTATTTTTTTAAGTGTCCACTTCACTGGCATTAAATACATTTACGTTATATCCCTATCTCCAGAACCTTTTCATCTTGCAAAACTTAAAGTCTGTACCCATCAAACACTAACTCCCTCTTCCTTCCCCCCACCTCCCTCCCCCACTATGTCCCTGGCAACCACCAGTCTGCTTACCCGTCTATGAATTGGACTACCCCAGGGACCTCATATGAGTAGAATCACACAGCATTTGTCCTATCGTATTTGGCTAAGTATAATAATAATAATAATAATAATAATAATGTCCTCAAGGTTCATCCATGTTCTAGCCTGTGTGGGAACTTCCTTCTTTTTTAAGGTTGAAAAATATTTCATTGTATGTATAGACTGCATTTTTTTAATATGTTCATCTGTTGATGGACACTGGTTTACTTCTTCCTCTTGGCTGTTATGAATAATGCTATGAACGTTGGTGTACAAACACTGTTTAAGTACATTACTTTCTTACCTTTCTGAGCCTGGGGCGAGCACAGACTGATTTATAAATTAAAGGTATTTTTTGGATGGTTTCTGGGACTAAGCTGCCTTACTGCCTTCTGTCTGTGTGTGTATACTTATATCTGTATGGCAACTCTGTGGTCACTGCTGATTTCTCATCTGGTTCCTCCTCTCTTGAAGTTGCACTCTGTCCCCAGCTGCCCCAGATGTTGGCTCACACCTGCGCCCTTCTCTAGATCCCCTCAGGTGCCTCACCTCCCCTCTTCCCCACACCTCGGCCCATGACTGACTGACTTTCCTATGAGCGGGATGAACCCTTGGGTGCCCCGTGGGATAAGGCTGGCACTAGGCTCCAGCTGAGGCCATATCTTTGCCCAACTTTGTCACCTCTATCATGCTTCCCTCTTTCCCTTCTGCTCATTCAAGACCCTGTTTCAGGCTCTGCCTCTGGGGGTTCTGGGCTAAGACAGTATGTAGCTTTGTATTCCCTTCTACAGTTGTACATCTTGTGTGGCTGTGGGGATGCCACTGGATTCTGATGTGATTGACATACTGATGCCTCCTAGGGAGTAGTGGGTTCCTTGTGATGCAGGAAAGGGCAAATTTCCCTGAGTGTGGGGGGCAGACCAGGCCCTGCACTGAGAGAAGAGGGTCCTTTGGTGGAGAGTGTAGAAAGAATTCAACAAAGATGCCAAAGTTAAAGAGAAAGTTTATTTAAAAAAATGGTAACACTCCACAGAGTGTGGTCTCCTCGGAGGCAGAGTGTTCAGGGACTTCAGTTTGTGTATTATTCTCTAATTCTCATTTCCTTTGATATGGACATCAAGTGAGGAAGGAGAAGGAAGCGGGAAAGGCCTGCTGGCAGTTGCCACCCTTTAATCCATAGGTTCCATGTGGTTTTAGCCATAATGAATGAATGATTTTATTTTGTGTAGGGCAGTCATTTAAAGACTGTGTTGTTTCTGGTTCCCCCAAACAGGTGTGGGGCATGGGTTGTTAGCAATCTCAGCAGAAATCTTTTTTTGTGCTGAAGGTTTTCTCCTGGCTTGGCTGCAGCAGGGTTAATCAGCATATTGCAGTCTCTGAATGTAGCTTGATTAATATTTTAATTATCTTGCCTTCTCCCTACATTACTTGGAAAGGGGCAAAATTCCCAGGGTTCCACCATTTAGAGAAGAGGCAGGTCCTAATCTGGGAAACTTGGACATTCTGGAGGTGACCTTGAGCAGGAGGGAGCAGGAACTCCCACCTCAGGGCCTCTCTCCTTTGGGTGTGGACAAGAGGAGCCCAAGGCCCCGGAGGCTCCAGGGGGATAGATAAGAACCAGGGAGCCCAGTGATGGCAGTGGAGAGTGAGCGTTGATCACTATGGGTCAGTGTGACACCCTGCTGTTAGGCCCTTCTGATTTTCTTTGAGAAATTGGGAATCCAGCTTCAGTGTAAAATGGCCTGATTTGAAATGTTATGAATCTCTGGTTGCACTTGGGAGCAGAGTGCAGCCGTTTGGGGCAGGCATCTGAGTGGAGCTGGGGACATTGCTGCCTTCAGGCATGCCAGGTGGTCCTGATTACTTATGTGTTTGTAACTGGTATGTCAACAAATGTCTCAGATGTTTATTTCCCTTCTGTCATCCCCAGTTGTTTGAGAGTCCGTGTTTTGATGTAACTGCCTCATGTTTAAAAGAGAGATCCCCTGCAAATATTTAAAAAGTTTTCAAGCCATACCAGCACAAACCTGAGACTATTCATATCTAGGGTTGACTGGTAAAAATGTAGGATGTTAAATTGGAATTTCAGATAAACAATGAATAAGTATGTTCTAAATATTGTACTGGACATACATACACTAAATAATTATGCATTGTTTATCTGAAATTTCACTGTAGCTACATGTCTTGTATTTTTATTTGCTAGCTCTGGCAAGCCTATTCTTGTCAGAATCTGAAGGTTTTGAGAACTGGAAAAAAGGAAGAATTTCTATACCTTGTGATCTGAAGTCACATAAAGCAAGATCCCACTTTTAGTAATGATGTTACTGGTGATGAATTTGTGTCTCCCAGGGCTATTTGAAGGGCACTGGGGTGGCCTTGCCAGCCCAGAGAGTTTTTTTTTTTTTAATCCAGGGCCTGCTATGGATGGGTATGAGGTTAATTTATCAAAGGAGATGGTGTCATCTTACTGTAGGGATGTGTATTTGTGTGGTTATTTTTTTGGAGGTGGGGAGCAGCAGCGAGAATGACAGAGAGGAGCTTGCAATGAGGGTGAGTGAAGGCAGCTGAGGTTCACGTAGCATCCTGAGGCACCGCAGACACTGATGTGTGACAGACCTCCATCCCTGACCTTGCCTGCCCCAGCTGGCCTGTGGTGGGGGGCTGTCTCCACACAGCATACTCAGCCACCTGTCTCTACAGATGCTCCCTGAGAATGGACCGTTACTGAATATTGTCCACCCTCCACAGCTCTGTCTTGCCTTGTTTAAGTTATGGCTTAAGAACCCAATCCAAGGCTATATCAGAATCCCTACTGCCCTTACCCACAGCAGGGATCTGATCCACAAAGACCAAAGCTGTGACAGCCCAGGCTGTGACCTCAGTCTGCCCTCAGCTCCTGCCTCTAGCCCACACTGGATCTTCAGCTTAGTAGTCAAAGACTCACCCCACCGACCGGCTGGATGCACACCCAGACTGTGTGTTGGTGACTCCCCATCCTTCACTGTCACCTAAATACCAACTGCCTTTGTGACCTTTCATTATGGAGAGTGACGTTTCATTATGGAGAGATGACCAGAAAGGACACCCAGTCACCTTAGATTTCATAGTTGTTAACATTTTGCCATGTTGCCTTTGATTATTTTTTTCATGCAGAAGTACGTCAGAGCATATTATGGACATGATAATATTTAATATATTAGTCTTTTAAAAAATGTCAGCCATCATGAGAATGATCAGCTGTCTCTTGATATCACCTGGTCCTCGGTCCATTCTTGGAGTCCCTCAGTTAGGCTCTCTGTCTCTTTCAGCTGGTTTGTTCATGCTGTATCCCATCGGGGACCCCACATGCATTGGATGATTATATCTCAGGCCCGTTTTAATCTAGAGCAGCTTCTCTCCCTGCTTTTCCTCTGTGCTGAAGAGGAGGGCATTTGTCCTATAAAAATGCTCTACCTCTAGATGAATGATTCCGCTTTTCGTTGTGGCTTTAGATCCCTATGGTCTGGTTACATTTTGCTGCTAACCAACTACCCTGACTACTAGGAGGCCGAAAGCAGCAATAGTCATATAATTTGCCCAGTAATTTAGGTAAGGTTGGGCCAAGACCTCCCCCACCCCCCGTTTTTTTTATAGCTCCATCTGGCCCTTTACTGGGGATATTGGTGGTATTCACCTGCTTCCCTGCTGAGAGAGCCGCCCACTTGTGCTCACTTACACACCAGCACTGTGACCTGGAGGAGTGGACCAGCATGTGGTCTCTGAGGTAGGGGGTCCCTGGTGGCTCAGTGCTCTTAAAGACCCAGGCCAGGCTGCCAGGCTTCATGGAGGGGGCTCAGTTTGACTCCTTGAGGTCCCTGGTGGGAGTGGTCACAGTTCCGAATCTCATTGGTTAGGCGTCGTCCTAGGCCCATCCCTCAGCCAGTGGCAGCACACCGGGGATGGGGGAGTGGGGGGGTGGGGGATGAGGGGGTGGGGGGAGGGGTATGAGCTCTGGATTGGCTGGGCGTAGGAAGGCCCCGCTCCTTCCCTTCCCCCGGCTGGTGGGGTTCCTGCTTGGAAAGGGGCCTAGTATGGGATTCTTTTTGTTTTTTCAGCAAGACCTCAGAAGCTAAGAGTTAAGTACACTGCTTAACTAATACCACACTATTACCTTGGTGTCTGCATCGTCCTGCTCTTATTTTATTGGCTGGTTTATTCCCCTATCTCTGCTCCCTCACTACAGGCAGACATGGTTCTGTTCTGTGTGGATGTTTTCTTTGCCTGTGTTTTACAAGTGGTATTTTGTTACCTTGGGTGTGTGCATTTGAATTGATGTGGATTGGTGTTTGGCTCTCTATCTTGTTCTGTGTGTTTTTTTTTTTGTTTTTGTTTTTTTTTTTTTTTTTTTTTTTTTTTTTTTTTTTTTTTTTTTTTTTTTTTTTTTTTTTTTTTTTTTTTTTTTTTTTTTTTTTATTTTTTTTTTTTATACCTTGCTGCTCTGTGTGCACTGAATCATTGGCATAGAATCCTGTGGGGTCCTCATGGGGGTGTGTCTTCCAGGGTCCCAGCAGGAAACAAAGGGGTCCCTCGTAGGGCTTATGGAAGGAATGGTTAATGAAGAAATCTAGAATAGAGGTGTGAGCAGGGTTGGGGGAACTTACAGGGAGTGGGCCAGCTCTTGGAGTAGCAATGGTGAATGGGTGGGGAGCCCTTAGTGCCTTGAGCCTGCAGAGTTGGGGAGAGGCAGCTCTTGGAACTCAGCAGGGTCACCTAACAGGAGCGATGGCTGTGGGGGAGGGGAACAGCCACCACTAAACCCCTACCAGGAGGGAAGGAGAAAGGGGTGGAAAATAAAACACCATTCTCTCTCCTAGCCTCTGATCTCCTGTTAGAGGCTGCCATTGGAGGATGCGGGGACCTGTGGCCAGGGTCTGGGGAGGTCATACTCGTGGGTGCGGAGTAGGGTGGAGAAGGCTCTGGAGTGGATCTGGGGATATGTACCAGCAGTGCCCACCTACCACCACACGAGTACTTAGTGACCACCATGGGCGTGTGGACCTGGTGCAGAAGTCTTAGGGTAGCTCACCGGGCACGAGAACTTGGCATCACATACCGCTCACGTGGACTTATTGCATATGTGCTGCTGTCTAGAGTCTCTGCTCCATTGGTCACTTAGGTCAGCTGGCATTGCAATAATCATCATCTTAAAGAATAATCACCTCGCTATTATTGATGGGCATGCATTCATTCAGGGTTTGCATGGTAAATACTTTGGGGTTTTGCTTTGCCTCTCCCGGGTCCCCTGTGACTCAGCTCTCAGGCATTAGACAGCCTGGGTATAGGGTCTTTGGGACCAGTCTAGGGCTCCCCTCTCCAGGGCGGTCAGGTCCCCTTTCTCAGCCCCTCTCCTTTTGGCTTTTTTCAGATTGGAGGGTGGGGGCCCATCTATAGAAGCTGGACATTCAGGGGCCATTTGCTGTGGGGGCCATGGGAGAATAGACATTGGAGACCCTGGGAGGGACATGTTCCAGTCTGAGAGCCAGCAGTGTAGTGACTGTGTCTGCCTACTTCTCTCTTGTATGAATGTTTCCCAGCCCTGGTTGCTAATGTCCAGGGACAGGTTGCTCACCCCTCTGCTTTGCAGCCTGGTCTGTCCTTGACCTGCAGCCAGCTTTTCCCACACAAAGCTGAGATCTGCCCTCTCCCCCATCCCACTCCCACCCATGCACATCCGTGGAACCATGACCATCTAGAAGAGCTGTAGGAACGTGCTCTTCTCCAGGTAAGTCACCCCACGGGGCCTGGCTCCTTCCCTGCTGGGCTGCTTCCTCCAGACATATCCCAGCCCCGTCATGGACGGGCACACACACAACCTTCAGATGGCACCAGCGGGCTCCGAGCAGTGTGCAGGAGGCCCAGACCTCTTCATGGATATGTTCTCCCAGCTGGAGGCCACAGTGGGAACGACCATGGGCTTTCTAGTTCAGAGGTGAGCCTGGGGAGACTCTGAGTGTAAACATACCCAGTCACGTGTGAGTGAATGCAGAGGCCATGCAGGCTTCACGGGAAGCTGAGAGCCTACCTTCTGTGTGACATCTCAGGGTAGCCGGGACTCAATGGTTTGCAAGAGGAGTTGGAAATCTGAGTTTTCATGTGACCATTTCAATTTGTAAATGCTGGTAACCAATTTAAATATCGGCCATATGGAACACACAGAGGTAGTCACGGGCTCGATAGTGCCGTGACCAAAGGTGTAGTAGAACCTCTTCACTGTCTACAGATGCAGAGCTGAGGCTCAGAGAGGGCAAGGGCCTTGCTTAGGTTTACACAGCAAATAAGAAGAACACAAATTCATGGCCTGGTGTTCGTTATCATTCCTCTGGGCCTCAGGGTGGGGCGACGGGTGAACCCAAGATCTAGAATCATCTAGATGTGGGCAGAACGGGTGAGGGCCAAAAGGGTGAGCAGCACGAGGGGACTGAACTGCAGCAGAATGTGAGGTGGAGTGGGTGGGGTGCAGTAGCCTGGCTCGGAGCGAAGGTTGTTTGGGAGAAGCCTGCCAGCCTCTGTGGGAATATTTCTTTCTTAGGATGTATTCATGTGAGTGTGTGATGAGTGAAAAGGCAGGTTTCGGTCTTGGTCTGCAAAGATGTCCTTTCTTAAATGACACTGTCGAGCGTGGGCTCCAGGCCTCCGTACCCCACACCCCGTCACCATGTAGAGAATCATTGGTTTGTCATGGAGATCGCAGGCCCTGGCGCTCTCAGCAACAGATTTCTGAGCACACTGATTTCATGGAGCCCTGCACCCTTCTGAGGTAGCTTTCCTGCTCTGGGCTCTGCCCTCTACTTCCTTTCTCCTCTTCTTTGTAAGAAACTTAAGAAGTTGTTATTGCTTTTAGGTTTGAAATTACGAACATTTAAAATACTGGAGGTGTCACTTTACTGTCTTTTTGTTCCTTTAGAAAGAGAATTGGACAGTTTCAGCAAAGTGACTGCAAACAATGGCCCGGGATTGGGAGCTGGTAGGGGGTTGAGAAGGAGCCTTCGTGATTCAGGAGCCTCATTCGGGCAGGGCTGGTCCCCAGGCCTTGGTGGGCCGTGTGGAGCAGGATGATGGTGGAAGAGAATGATGACTGGTCAAATCTGAGTGGTGAGGAGGGGCTGGGGAAGCAGAGGGTCCTGTGGGAGTGTCATGTGAGGGCTCGTGAGAGAGGAGAGTCAGGCATCTCCCACAGGGACTCTGGACCTCTCCTTGCTGGTGACTGGATGCAGCGCAGGGTTTGGGGCTTCTGGTATGCCAGGTCGGCTGCTCTCAGATCACACTGGCTTTTCAGGGAAAGAACAGTGGTAGGGTTGTGGCGGGCAGGGAAGTGGGGGCTGTGTCCTACACCTAGAGAGGGGAGGGCTGGCTGTTCATGGGGGCGAGTGGATAGGACTTGAGAGGTATGCGGGTTGAGGCGGGGTGAGAGGTTTTAGGGGCATTGGATGTTTAGGATAATCCTGGGAATGATGGTAGCCTTTGCTGGGGCAGCTGACAAGGTTGGTAGTCATGTCTTACAGTCCAAAGAATTCTCTCGGGTGTGTGTGGGTTGTTTCTGAGTCCTGGGGTTTGCTGAGGGCTGTGGTGGGAGAGTTGGCGGGCTGTGCCAAGGCCTAGAAGGAGGCCTGTTCCTGCACATGTGACCTTATCCTTTGGACGTCAGCCACAGGACTCTGGGCGGATGGCTGGGCATCAGACAGGATTTAGGGGGAGAGGAATCGGTTGGTTGTGTGTGTTGTGTATGTGTGTGTGTGCATGCACATGTGTGAGACTCTGTATATGAGACCTCCTGTGGTGTCCTGGCATATGAGTGAGGCTGTAAGTGAGATGGTGTGTGTAACTATGCGTGGAGGATTGGGCAGGCGTGTGAACAACTGAGGGTGCCTATGATAGAGGGTGTGAGAGTGTGAGAGACCCAGAGTGTCCCCAGGTCCTCTGTGTCCCAGTGAATGAATATGACTGAGCTAGGGTGCAGTCATGAGTCTGTGTGTGTGTGTGTGTGTGTGTGTGTGTGTGTGTGTGTGTGAGAGAGAGAGAGAGAGAGAGACAGACAGACAGACAGACAGACAGACAGACAGACTGACTGACTGTGGGCAGGAGAGGCCCACTCGGAGGGCATGCGTCAGAAGGCAGCTGAAGGTGGGGTCAGCTGCTCCGAGGAGGGCCGTGTTGCACTCCAGACAGCAGTGCCTGTGATGCCTGAGCGACTTGCAAGCCCCTGTCTGTGATGCTTTCGTGCGTGTGGCAGAGCCTGTGTGCATCCAAACACGTATGACAAGGAGTATGTGCATGGGTATGTGGGAAGGAGTACATGTGTGTGCTACATTACAGGGGTGCACACATGTGAGTGAAGGTGGCTGAGGCTGTGTCCAGCCATGTGCATGTGCTGGTGTGTGTTCCTGGGTCGGGGGACATGGACACATCTACATGTGCAGGCCCTGTGTGGTGCTGACAGGTGTCCTTTCTGTTTCCTCCAGGGCCTCGAAGAAGAGGGGACCCTTTGGCTCGTGGCTGCCCCGGTGCTGGCTGTGGGACCATGGTGCCGTTCTGGGAGCCTGCAGGAGCTTGGCTGGCCCTGGCCCTGGTGCTGGGAGCAGCTGCAGGCCCAGCAGCCCCACAGCAGGACTGCACAGGCGTCGAGTGCCTGCCGCTGGAGAACTGCATCGAGGAGGCGCTGGAGCCTGGCTCCTGCTGTGCCACGTGCGTGCAGCACGGCTGTGCCTGCGAGGGCTACCAGTACTACGACTGCCTGCAAGGCGGCTTCGTGCGCGGCCGTGTGCCTGCGGGCCAGTCCTACTTTGTGGACTTCGGCAGCACCGAGTGCTCCTGCCCGCCAGGCGGTGGCAAGATCAGCTGCCAGTTCATGCTGTGCCCAGAGCTCCCACCCAACTGCATCGAGGCTGTGGTGGCAGCCGACAGCTGCCCACAGTGTGGCCAGGTAGGCTGCCTCCACATGGGCCGGAAGTACGCTGCTGGCCACACGGTCCACTTGCCGCCGTGCCAAGCCTGCCACTGTCCTGACACCGGTGGGGCACTCATCTGCTACCAGCTCCCTGGTTGCCACGGAGAGGCCGAGGCCTTCCCCACTGCCCCCACTGGGAACTTCTCAGATGCCGAGGAGGGTGACCCTGAGCGACACTACGAAGACCCCTACAGCTACGACCAGGAGGTGGCTGAAGCAGAAGCGGCAGTGGCCCTGGCAGGCGAGCTCCAGGCAGGTGCAGGTGGCCCAGCGGCTCTGGGAGGTGGGAGTCAGCCACTGTCTGCCATCCAGGCCACCCGCTGGCTGGCTGCCCTCCCTAGGCCAACAGTGGCTGCTGCCTTGGGTCCACCAGCCCCTATGCAGGCCAAAGCCAGGAGAGTGACAGAGGACAGCCAGGAGGACAAGGAGGAGGCGAGGGAGGAAATAGCCGTCAGGGAGCGGCTGGCATCAGCTGGCCTCACGGGGCTTGGCGGGCCTCCCACTGTAGGCCCAGCAAGGCCCACTCTCCCTGTCCGAGAGGAGGGGGAAGATGCCAAGGCGGATGCCAGAGCGGGGCCCGAAGAGAACCTCATCCCGGAGGTCCAGGCCTCACCCCACAGCACTGGGCAGCCGGGAGCTAGGCCCGTGCTGGGGTCAAGCACAGCCAGTGTTCTCCAGCCTCAGGCCACATCAAGCTCTCCTGGAGACCCAACGAAGCCCAGCACCCGCACCATCCCGACCACACTTCCCCATGATGCAGCCCGGGTCCTGCCTACCCAGGAAGTGCCCAAACAGCCGCCGGTCCTGCCCCATCGGCCAGAGGAGGACATAGACCCCAACTCTGTCCATGCTGTGCCCAGAGGTAATCCTGAAGGTGAGAGCTTTTCTTAATTCCTTCAGGGACACTCACGGAAAGGCAGCCTTGGGCCCCGGGCCCCATCACTGCCCGGGGTCTCTGCACGCCTCTCTGGGGTAGGGAAAGCTGGGTGTGCATCTGAGATAGAGCTTTCTCCCTGGCTCCGCTCCTGCAGATGGAGTGGGTAGGTGGGAGTGGAGGCCCTGTCGCAGGTGGTGCTGGGCTCCGTGTGTGGCACAGCTGTGGCCAGGAGCCTATTAAGCATCCCTCATCAGGCTGGGGTTTCCTGAGGAGCGTTCCTGCTCAGGTGCATGTTGGGCCTGGCGGGGTCCATGGAATCCCAGGAGGAAGTGGGCAGTTTCCCAGACCTGGTGTAGGCGCCTTCTCACAGCTCCCCTGAGATTAGCTTCCAGTTATGGCTTGATCTTTCTTGGTCTCTGAGGTGGCAGCTGAAGGGATGTGGTCTCTCATGGGGTCTCTCTTCAAGAGTCCAGGACCAGTTCTGCCGTCTCTTCCAGTAAGTTAACACATACGTCGTTCTGGTCCCTTCTGTGCTCTGCACCCTGCTGTGACTCCTGTCTAAAGTTCTCTCAGGGGCCACACAGGCCCTGCACAGCCTGTCCCTGTGACCTCTCAGACCTCCTCTCCATCACCTTTGTCTTAGTTCCTTTGGACTGTCCTGACAAAAATACTATAGACTGGGTGGGTGGCTTCAACGACAGACATTTATTTCCAACAGTTCTAGAGGCTGGGAAGTCCAAGGTCAAGGTCCTAGCAGATTGGGTATCTGTTGAAGGCCCTTCCTGCTTTGCAGATGGCTGGCTTCTCACTGCGTCCTCACATAGCAAAGCAGATAAGGATACCTCTCATCCGAAATACAGGAGGAGCATACTCTTTGGCGTTTCTTCTCAGAAGGGCACTAATTCCATCATGAGAGTTCTACCCTTATCACCCGATCACTTCCCCAAACCTCTATCTCCAAATACCATGCCACCGAGGATCAGGGTTTTAACTGTGAATTTGGAGTAGGAAATAAACACTCAGTCTACAGCAACCCTCCCTCTCACCCCCTCTGCTCAGCCCCACTGGCTTCCTGTCTAGGGACCTTGCAGCCCCAGGGCATTTGTACTTGCCACTTCCCTCCCTTCAACTCTGTTCCAGGTCACCTTCCCAGAGAGGCTTTCCCTGGACACCCAGCTTACCTGACATCACTGTATATAGTAACGTGGTTCGTGTTGTCTCCCCTAGATCACATCTGTCATCTTCTCTGCTGTGTCCAAGGGCCTCCAGCAGGGCCTGACACCCAGCTGGTATTCTATAGATACTGAGTGAATGAATGAGTGAATTAATGGAGGCTTTATGGCCACCCCCTCTTTCAGTTGTCCCTCCTCATTCTAGTTCCCCTGCTGTTCCATGGGCACCCTGTAGCATCATCTCCCTTCTGATCTACCCATGTGCTCACACTTTCCAGCTAGCACAGGTAGCACCTACTCCAGGAAGCCTTCCCTGAATCTTTGTACCTTGTCTTACTCTCCCCACCCAGCTCCATTTTCCTCTGAGGTCAGAGTGGCTCTCGGTCACAGAATGGGAGGTGACAGGCTGGGACAAGAGCATTGGGCTTCAGGAGGCTCCTCCCCTATAGCCCTGAGCCAATGGGAGGTGGGGAGTATAGTGGGATTGGGGCTGTAATGAAGTTCATGTGTGCCCAGGGAGGGCTTGTCGGCCTGACTCCAGAGTCTGGCTCATGCAGTGCATTTGGGCTGCAGCCTCCAGGGTTTTCAGGATAGATGCAGGCCCCCACTCACACGCCTACCTCTTGCTGCCAGAGGCCTCCCTTTCTGTGGTTCTGGGTCTTTGGAATCCTGGAGAATAGCTTTGTTCTCAGGATCCCTATTTTTTCTTTGTTTGTTTTTTTATTTTCTTCCTGCTCTCGGCTTCCTCTCAAGTGGATTTTGGATTGTGTGGTGTTGATGAGGGCTGCTTGGGAGTAAGGGCCCCGATTGAGTGCCCAGTATCTCTCTGAAGACTGTCCTGGCAGAAGGCCTCACACATGCAAGGCCCAGGGATGAGAAATATCAGGGCATGGACAGGCTGCTGCAGCTTTTAGTATGAGGGTAAAGGGAGGTACAGGAAGTTGGGGTGGGGGTGAGGGTAGGGGGGTAGTGGCTTTAAATGAGACCCAGGAGCTGGCCTGCCATCTACATACATTTTTTGTCCTCTTACTCACCCAGTGTTCACCTGTCACCTGTGTGACTAAGACAAATGGCTTACTGGATTGTATCTTAGTTTCTCTATCTTTAAGCAGCAGAGAAGTCCCAACTTCGTGGGGTTGTTTTGATTATTTAGCTAATTCACGTCTAGTGCTTGGCAGGAAACTTAGGACTTGCTGAGTAATTAAAATATTAGCCATTATTACTCACCCTGCATTCTTCATTTTACTCGCTTCTGCAACAAATCTGTGCTAGTGAAAAAGGCAGGAACAGCCTCTCCCCTTGTGGGGTCTCATGGGGGAGGAGGGTATTACATGGATAAGTTCACATAGATTCATTCATGGTCACAACTGTGGGACCATGAATGCACACCGTGGGAGACCTGAAGGAGGTGATCTGGTGCCCAGTTTGTTCCTGGGGAAAGCGGGGGCCTTAGAGGCCTCTGGCTATTGTCGTGGGGATGGCCTGGGGGGCGGTCCCCAGTGCTGGAAGGGACCTGGGTGAAGAGCAGCTGGGGAGGTAGCTTTGCCCAGCTCTCCTGTGGGTCCTGCTAAGAGGTGTGTAATGGAGGTAGAAGTGACCTCCAGCCATGTTGCCATGGCAGCCTTACAGCCTGGAGGAGGTTTCCAGCCATTGCCTCAGGCCTGGCTGGGTTGGGGGTCCTGTCTTTGAGCCCAAACATGCCAGGGATCCAGGCTGTGTCTGAGCATGTCCAGATGTGGCTTAATGCAAGCCACATGCCTGGCTCCACTGGCCAGGAAGAGGGGTCTGACATATGTCGTCACTCAGGGGGCTTTGTGAGGGTGGCTTCTGCTGCTGGGCTGGCACCTTGGAGAGGGTTGAGAAGTACCCATCCCCTCACTCCCCGCCATCACTGCCTTCTGGGCCCACAGAGGGAGAACCCTGGGATAGGAAGCCAGAGGTTCTTGGAGGAGCTGGAGGCAGTGCCCTTCCTGGAAAAGCCTCCAGCACAACCACCTCTACAGGCCCCAGGAATGCGGCAGGAAAAGGGGGCCCTTCCTTGGGGCCTCACTTTACCAGGTTCTGCAGGGCAGGGGTCTCTAAGTGCTTTGACATTCAGATAACAGAGAAGCTGTTTAAAATGAAATAACTATGAATTACAGACACCATATAGTGCTTATGACTTGTGACAGGCACCATTGTGAACCCTGTGTGATTATTAATTAACCTCTTAAATCCTCACATCAGCCCCTTAGTTTACAGCAGGGGAATCAGGCCACTTGCCTATAGACACGTTCAGAAAATGGTTTCCCTCACACGTGTTCATGTCTTCATCCCTTACAGTCATTTCTGACTGCCAGTGTGTGCACGGGCAGTGACAGATGATGAATATATAACATTGAACAAAATCCAGCACATTCTCTGTTCTCTGGAAGCTTATGGTTTAGTGGGAGAGAGAACGAATGCGGTAGTCTCCAGGTGTGGAGTTCTGTGCTCTGTGAGCTTGTGTGTGTGGGGGCAGGTGTTGTCAGTTGGGGGAGGGAGTCCGACTCCTGGGATCAGGGAAGGCTTCTTAGGAGAAGTGATGTTTGAGCATGAGGGTATGTTGACCTGGTGGTAGGAGGGGAGCAGAGAGAAGACAGTGCTCCAGACAAAGGACAGGGTATGTGCAAAGGCCCTGTAGCCTGAGGGGATTGGATTGAAAGGAGGCTGTGTGGGAAGCAGCTGGGAGGGTTAAGGGCTAGGCCCAGGGCAAGGTGCTTATCATTACTGTGAAGGTTTGGGTTTTTGTGGGAAGCCCCTAGGTAAGTCAGGACGTGGAGTGATCTTATTTGTGGTGTGCAGTGCTCCCTCTGGGTTCAGGGAGGAGAGTGCAGGAACAGGACTCTCCCTGCCCCACCCTGCACTGGGAGCCAGCCGCTGGGCCTTCCAAATAACTCTGATCTCCAAGGCCCCCCAGAACACCAGGCTGTGGTGCCAGGGAACAGGAGCGATGGACCCACCTAGACACTGTTCTCCAGAGGATCCCTATGGACCCCGCCCTCTCCTCTCCAGTCTTGGCCGGTGGAAGATTTAAACTTGTGTGTGTTCTGAAGAACTCATGAGCATGGCCTGGGACCTGCAAGAGCCAGGCTGGGATTCTGGACACCCAAGCCTCTGCGTCCTGTACAGCAGAATCACCTCCTAAAAGAGCTTAAGGCTCCTGGGGCAGGCTGGGGAGGGGGTCAGCAGAGTTTGCTGAGCACACACTAACCAGCACCTCCCAAAAGAAATACATGTGGCTGATCATCAAAAGACTGAGAACGGCACTGTGGGGTTCTTAGCTCTGATCAGCAGCAGGGCACTGTCAGGTGGGCCCAGGTAGCCCTTCCTCTCCTCACCCCCAGTCTATGGGGTTTTGAAATGGGAAGTCTGACTCTGCTAGGGCTACATAGGGCCTGCTAGGAGCAACCAGGACCAGGATGAGCAGACAGAAGGTCTGGGCTTCCCACTGGCCACTGTAGGTGGCTGGTAAGTAAGTCCCTAGTCATGTGACCTGGGTCCTGGAACATCACCCTTCTGGGCCCCCGTTTCTTCATTGGTGAAATGGCATATGTAGCACAGGCGTCTGTAGTGAGAGCCAGCGTCTCTGGAGTGGGGGCTCTGTTGGGGGAGGTTAAGGCCAGCGTGGGCCCCACTTCTGCCTGCTGTCTTGCCGAAATGGTGCATGCCCCTCTCATCTGTCCACTCGTTAGCTCCTTTCTTCAAAGCATATTTGTGAGCACTAGAATTGTTTTGAAGCATTTAGAAATTGGAAAACTTCACATAAATTTTAGTTTTGTGGCTTTTGTTGAAAAGTGGCAATTGTGGGCACAGGCTGGTCATCGGAGAGCTGAGAGGAAGCTGCTGTTCAGATTGGACAGGCGCTCTGCTCTTTGTTAAGCCCGCTTTCCTCGATTTTATCACTGGCCCAGCCCTGGTTGGTTCTCGGGTTGGGTGCTCTGCTGGGGTGCCTGTCAGCAACCTTGAGAGATCTGTGTGGTTATTCTATTTTATGGAAGAGAAACTGGCATCATGGGAGGGGAAGGGGCTCTTCTGGAGGCCGTAGCAGAGCCAGACAGAGGGCCCCAGTCTCTCAGTAGAGTGGGTGGGCTCATGGGAGACATGGAAGTAGCAGTGGGTCTGTGTGGCCTATAGCCAAGCTCTCCCTGTGCTTGCCTCCCAGAGCATGTGACTTGTGCCTGGTACCTGGAAGAAATTGGTGCACGTCACAGCTTCACCCCACAGTGAGGGTCTGGGGCCAAGGCAAGGTTTTTGGTGGGTTTAACTTTAAAACAATGTTTTTCTTCTTTCTTTCAAAACAGCTTTATTGAGACATTATTCATATACCGTAAAGTCCCCCTGTTTAAGTATACAATTCAGTAGTTTTCAGCACAGTTGATATCACCAGAATCTAATTTTAGAATATTTCATCACCCCCAAAAGAAACCCCACACCTAATTGCAACCACTTCCCATTCCTTCCTTCTCCCAGCAACCATCACCCTACGGTCTGTCTCTATGGATTTGCAGATTCTGGTCATTCCTGGACAGGGGATCATGCAGTATGTGGTCTTTTGGGACTGACTGTCCTCTGTCACTTAGCATAATGCTTTCAAGATCCATTCATGTAGTGGCATGTGTCAGTACTTCATTCCTTTTTATGGCTGAATAACATCCCATTCTATGGATAGACCACATTCCGTTTGTCTGCTGGTCTACTGAAGGATGCTGTGATTCCACCTCTTAGCTATCGTGAATACTGCTGCTATTAATACTCATGTACATATTTTTGTGTGGACATATATTTTCATTTCTCTTAGAAATATACTTAGTAAAATTGTTGGGTCATATATTAACTCCATATTTAACCATCAGGTGAACTGCCAAACTTTTCTGCAGTGCTGCACCCCTTTGCTTTCCTACTGATAATACATGAGGATTCCAGTTTCTCCATATCCTTGTCAATACTTGTTATCGTCTGTCTTCTTGAGAATAGCCATCCTAGTGGTTTTGATTTGCATTTCCCTGATTACCGATGATGTTGATCATCTTTTCATGAGCTTACTTTAGGAAATTCTAGAAAACACAGAATATACTAGCACACATTCCATTAAACATCAAGCCGATGACATCATCACAATGTCATGTAGTCTGGAAAACTCTGTACTCCTGAGAGAAAGAGCATGAATAAGGCAACTAATAGTGTTGTTATGAAAATCATGTTGACCTAATGCTTCCTTGAAAAGGTCTCCCCAGGGCCCAGGACCACATTTGAGAACCACTGGTCAGTACGACTACAAGAATGTAGGGTGTGCACATATTTTTTTTTTACAAACACTAGCATATTATGCACACTGTTCTGTCCTGTGCTTTTTTTCGGTTAACGACATATCCTGGAGCTTTTCCTTGTCAGTGTGTGGAGTGTTCCCCTACCAGCCAGGGCTCCACTGTGTGCATGCACCTTCTTTTGTTTCTTGGTCCCTACCGATGGACATGCAGGTTGTTTCCAGTCTTTTGTCATTAAAAAACGATGCTGCCGTGTGGAATCGGGGGTCAATGTGCATGTGCATCTCTTTATTTTTATTTTGTAAGCTGTTCATTGAAGGATAACAAATAGAACCTAGCAGAAGCATAACACTCAGTTATACGTTTTCACAAATGAGCATACCTATGTCACCGTCAGATCATGAAACGTCGTGAGACAACAACCAGGTCCCCTCTCTGCCCATCCCATGGGACCACTGTCCTGACTTCTAACAGTCCCATTCTCAGTCTTTTATAAATGGAGCCATCAAGGTGGTTCTCTTTTATGTCGGGCTTCTTTCACTTGGCACAGCATTTCTGAGGCTCCCTGAGTCGTGTGTATTGTACTTCACCCTTTTTATATTGCCGAGAGGTGTTCCATTGTCTGGATGAGCCCAGTTTGGCTGTTCGTTCTCCTTTTGAGGGGCCTTGAGGTTGATTTCAGTTTGGGGCTGTTAGGAAGACTGTTGCCATGTACCTGCTAAGACCAATCTTTTGATGATCAGCCTCATGTGTTTCTTTCGGGAGGTGCTGGGGAGTGTGTGCTCAGCTTCAGAAGACACAGAATGCGTACTTGTAATACAGATAGATGTCAATTTGTCCTCCCTTGTTGGAGTATCCATTTTCACTCATACCTGCAATGTTTCCCCAGTTTATTTATTCAGTACATATTTATTGAGTGCCTACCATACTGTTCTAGGTGCTTGAGGATATGGCAGTGGTCAAAACAGATGAGCTTCCCACCTCTCACAGAGCCTCCATTCTCTGTGTGGAGGACACACAGCCAGTCACGTGAATACGTGAAGTCTCTGTGAGACGGTGAAATGCACGAAGGAGAGAACTGAGCAGGGCGCTGTGAAAGGTTGCTGACTTGGCTCATCTGGGAGGTGGAGACGGATGTCTTTCAGTGGTTTTAGTTTGCACACGTGCTTTGCTCTCCCCCTGCCTTGATCAGTGGTTCCCCAGCAAGTCTGGCCACTCTTCTGTCCACACTGCGTGAAGGTATGGGGTTGTCCTTCTGCCACTCTTAACTGAACTGGTGCCAGTCCTTCCTGCTGGGAACACGTATACTGTATGTGTCATGATACAAATGATCTATTGCCCCAGTAATGCAAGAGGCAGACAACCACAGAACCTCAGCAGCAAGCACAGTAGATATCTTTTATTGTTACCAAGTCCACAGGCCAGGCAGACTTTGCTGTGCCAGGCCGGACATAGCTGCCGTAAGCTGGGCTCAACACTTGTGAGTGCCCTTGGTCAGCCAGCAGCTCAGCGGAGGCTGGCTGTCTGGGATGCCATCTGTCTCTTTGTGTGCTCTCTCATCCTCCAGTGGGTTAACTCTGGCTTGTTCTTGTTTCAGAAACGGGGCCCCAAGTGAAACATGAGAAGTGTAAAAGGATAAGTGGGCCTGAGCTTGGAACTAGCAGAACCATTGGTTTTGCCATATTCTGTTGCCAGCCAGTCAGGAAGTCAACCCAGGTTCAAGGGCTCATACTAATGGGAATTGCTGTAAAGCTGTGTTCCAAATAGTGTGGATAAAGGAAGGGAGGAGAGCTGGGGCAGTCAGTGTAGTGAATCTACCCTAGACCATGTACTTCATCTCACTTAGCCTTCAAATGACAATGAGTTCTTTCCTACCAGGGGAAAATACGTGCTTGGCCCATGGCCAGCTGTGAACTCAGGTCTATTGATGCTTAAGGCACCTTTGGATTTTCTTCTTGCCTCCTTGGGTAGGTCTGGTGCAAGGCTCTCCGGATTTGAGCTGGCTCTGTCCCTCACTAGTTGTCTGACCTTAGGCAAATTGCTTCACTGCCCTCAGCCTCAGTTTGCTCATCTGTAAGATGGGCTTACTGAGGGCTCTCATCTAGGCATGAGTGTGGCATGTGATTCTTGAGAATCAAGTCAGTCCTGTGGCATTCCCAGATCAGTCTACCAGGGCCACTCATGGTCTCATTCTAGAGGTGTTGGAGCCAGCTGCTGATTGTCGCTTGAAGGTACGGTTTCAACAGTGGGAATGCAGTCTGGAGCACAGGGCATGGGTCTGGGCTGGAGGTGGAAACCCAGGCAGAGACCTGTTGGGCTCCACTTGGCAGATGGACAGCAAGTAGGGGGTGGGTGAGTGCCCGAGCAAGGTTTCATGATTCCTTATCCATCACCTCCTGGTCCCTGAAGCCTGGATGCAGGAACAGAGAGACCAAGGGTATGGCCTGAGGTTGCTCAGCCCGTAAGAGAGAGAGCAGGGCTCTAGGCAAGGTTTTCTGACGTTCTAGCTCTGTTCCCATCTATGCCCAGCTTATGGCCTTCAGAAAGGATTGGTAACTTGCCTCTCCTGGGCCCCTTTCACGGGAAAACCAAAATAGCCCTATAGTTAGTGCTCATTGCTTCACTTTGAATATTCAGTCACCAGTCACTCTGCAAGCTGCAAGAGGAACAGTCTAAGCATAAAGGTGTTTGAGGGGGGTGGGGTAGTGGGGTGGGGAAGAGGTCTGGTCAGGGGTGGTGGTGGGGGGCCAAGTATAGAGAAGAAGTGATGAAGAAGAATAGAAAATTTCTGGGCAGAGTCACTGGGAATTGGTTCTGGAAGGCCCCCAGTCTGGCCCTGTGGCATTCCCATTTGAGAATATTGAGAGCCTGAGGTCACAGACTTGTTACCCCCAGACCCCTCACAAGTTCAGCTCCTCTGCCCTCACGTGCTCCAGCAGAGTGTCATCTGTGACTGCTCCTAGGGGCTTGGTGCCTCTTCTGCAGGCAGGATTTCTTCCCTGCATCACTAGGGCTAGCATGGCCAGCGGGAGCTCAGCAGGAAACCATACTGGGCCCTGCTTCCTTGTTTGCCTCTAAGAGGAGAAAAAAGCCCATTTACTTTTTATAAGATATTTTAATATTTGTCTTTTCTTTTTTAACCAATCACTATTAAGGTAAAATTATGTTTACATTTTTATTATAGTAACTACTGTCTCGGGAAAACCAAAATAGCCCTATAGTTAGTTGTCTTCTGTTATTAAACTAACTCTATGCATGATGGATTGGTAATTAAATAGAATTATGTGGAAAGAACAATATGATACAAGTAAGTCATTTATTAGATTCATCTGTAAAACAAAATGTTATTCCAAGAATTGGAATTTCATCAAACTCTGGTTTGCGTGTAAGTATAGTCTCTAAGGCAGCAGCAGTTTCTTAAACTAATAATGAAAGAGAAATAATTTACAGTTCTTTCTGAGGAGGAGCAGAACACATCTCATGTGTCTTGGTGAAGTTCTGGAAGTCCACACATTTGGTTTGTTTGAAGTTTGAGTTACACGGGAAGGCTGTACTGAGAGGGAGCTGGGAGGGTTCCCAGAGGCCTCTGGGAACATGGAAGGGAGAGGGGTGCTCAGCCTTGGACCTGGGGCCACTGTGAGCCTCAGGTGATGAGCATCCTAGTGGTCTGGAGTGAGCCTGCGTGGAGGAGGGATAGCTCTCTTTTAGATGAAGGCCACCAGCTGGTGAGAGACCATCTACCTTTGGTCACATGCTCTGTTTTAGAAAGATGCTTGCAGTGTTCTGATTCTGGAGCCATCTTCCAGTGATTGGTTCATTCTTAGATATGAGATCCACTCCTGTGTCCAAGTTCTGTCTTTGTCCTGGGAAAGCTCTTTCCTCCTCCGGGACAGGGCTGGTCCCACTCGGCTTTTGCCTCCAGCTTCTGTATATCTGGTGACTTGAGGGCGGCATCCTCTAAAAGTGAAAGCTTTTCCATATACTCTTTTTGAACAGTTTCCGCACTGTTTCTGATCAGAGCAGCCTGGTTCTGTGCAAGCTACTTTTCACTTTTCACATGGAGTTAGTTTCTCATTGACTTTAAAAGTCTGAACAGAAATAGCCATTAATACGCCAGTGATAGGCATGCGTGCACCACCTGTTCCCTAGGTAGTTGTGGAGGGTAGGGTCTGTCCACAGGTCACCTGGCCACTGAGCTACCACCTCCCAAAGCTTCCCAAAAATCAGCCCGAATCCAAGTACTGTGGGGCCTCAGGACCCCAACATATGGTCAGAGCCCACCAAAGTACCCCCTCATAACTGGCTCCACCAGCCACAGTACACCAACATGCTGGGGTTCTACTTGGGACCCCAGCCCACACAAGGCAGCTCAGACAGACCTTCAGTGAGACCACCTCTAGAGGGAGAAGGCTCATGGACGATGCCTCAGTCTCATAATTGTCCAGTGCCTTTTCTCTCTTACTTGAAATACGGTATGTGTACACTGCACGTGTGTATGCATATGTGATGGAAACATTTCAGTCTTGACACTGTATATTGCAACTCTAAAAAGTAAAGGCATTCCCCTGTATTGCCACATAATATGATCCTACACTTAACACAATTACCGATTCCCTGATGCCATCTAATACTAAGACCATATTCGTATTTCTCTACTTGTCCTCAAAGTGTTCATAGATATAATCAATGGTGATTAACCATTGTTTGGTTTATATTTTGTTGTTACATCTCCTGAGTTTCATTCTTTCTAAAACTTTGTATTGAAGTATACCGTAGATACGCTTGAGTATCATTTAATCTAGATTACTATAACAGTACTTCCTTTAAAAGTTTTTATTTTTATGTTATTGTATTTTCTATAAAGTGTAATATATAGACAGTAAAGCACAGGAGTCTTCATAGAACAGCTTGGTGGATTGTCACAAATGTGTAACCCAGGCATTTCCATTCCAATCAAGAGATCGACATTTTAAGCACTCCACAATTTTCATGGTACCTTTTCTCAATTTATCCTCTCTACTTCATGGAAACCACAACACTGACTTTTATCACTATCAGTATTTCTTACCTGTTCATTAATTTATTTTGTATGATGGGAACCATGCAGTGTGATTTTGCTTGTGTTTATCTTCTTTGGTTCAGGATAATTGATTGAGATTCATTCATGTTGCACGTAGCAGTAGTTCATTTAAAAAAATTGCTCTTTACTATTCCATTGTAGGGATAAATCATAGTTTATCTGTTCTAGTGTGGATGGATGTTGGGGCTGTTTTCATTTTTTGGCTATGATGAATAGAGTTGCTGTTAACATTCAGAAGTGTGAGTTTTTTGGTAGGTTTAGACATTCATTTTTGCTGGATATAACTAGGAGTGTAATTGCTGCATCATAAGATTTGGTTAGCTTTAGCAAATACTGCCAAACGGTTTTCCAAAGTATATTACCAGTTTAATTTCCACCAGCAATGAGTGAGAGTTCCATTTGCTCTGTATCTTTGCCAACACTGGATGCTGTCATTTATTTTTTATTTTTTATTTTTAGCCAATTGGGTAGATACATAGTGGTATCTCATTATGATTTTAATTTTTATTCCCTCATAACTTAATGATGCTGAGCACATTTTCATGTTACTGTTGGCCATTTTATTATCATTTACACATTTTTAAATTGGGATTGTCTTGATTTTATGTATTCTGAGTATGTGTCTTTTTTGGATCACAAGTAGCTTATCTCATTCTGTGACTTTTTGTCTTCTCTCAATGATTTTTTCTGACGAGAAAACATACTATTTTCTGAGGAACAAAGATTTCTAATTTTAATGAAATACAATGTTAGTCCATTTTGTGTGTTTTTTTTTAAAAGAAATCTTTGTCTACCCAGAGTCGCAAAGGTATTTTCCTATGTTCTAGACATTTTAACTTGTTTCACTTTTTATATTAAATCACATTTAGATTTGTTTCTTTGGGTGATGTGAGTAGGAGTCAAAATTCATTCTTTTTCAAATGGTCAGTTGACCCAGCACCAGCTAGAAACGGATGTCTTTCCCCCACTATACTGTTACCTTTGTCAGAAATATGACCATCTATGAGGAAGTCTGTTTCTGGCCTCTCTGTTTTGTGCCATTGTCAAGCTGACTATTTTTGCACATTGTCTTGGTTTACTATAACTCTGTGGTTATTTTGGTATCTGGTTTTGGGAGTTTTCTAGTTTTGTTTTTTTTTAAAGATCATTTTGGCTATTTAGGTCTCTGTATTTCCAATTTCTACATTTAAAAAGCCTGCTAGGATTTTAGAATTGATATTATCTTGTCTCTGTATTTCAATTTTGAGGGAATTGCTATCTTATTAAGTTTCCAGTCCATGAACATGGTATCTCTCTCCATTTATTCAGGTCTTCTTTGGTTTCTTTTAGTAGTGTTTTATAATTTAGAGTACAGATGTCTTACACATCTTTAATTACATCTATTCTCAGCTAATTACTTGTGGCCGGTGTTAGTTTTGTAACTGTGTGGGTTAGCAGTTGGTCTGGGCTCTGCTGGCCTCAGCTAGTCCTGGCTGATGGCAGCTGGGCTCACTTGGTGGCTCAACTGGGGATGGCCTCAGCCATCAACTGGGGATGGCCTCAGCCACGATGGCTTGTCTCTGCTCCATGTGGTCTCATCCTCCAGATGGTTAGCCCTGGTTTGTTCTTGGCTTGGCAGGGTCCCAGGAGAGAGAGCGCAGAAGCTGCAAAGCCTCTTCAGGTTTCACTTCTGCCACGTCCTGTTATCTAAAGCAACACAGTCACGAAGCAGCTCAGTTTTAGTGGGCAGGGAAATAGATGCCACCTCTTTACACAGAATTGTGGCTATTTTTGCAGTCCTCACAGATAGGATGGCAAAATTCACAGTGAATTTACCATCTACCTCTGGAGTGTTGAATTCTCGTTAAAGTCTTTCACATATTAACTAGCCAGGTGTGGGCTAAAGTGAACCCAATGCCCACATGACAAAAAGCACAGGAACATATTTTCAAATCAGTTTCAGAAAGATAATAGCTTGGCTTTGGGGACGAGTAGAGCCTAGTTCTGATCTTGGTTCTGTTCCTTCCCTCACTTTTAAGAGGAAGAGAATATCTCTCATTTTCAGGGTTGTTGGGAGAGTTGTGAGGTGCTAGCCTTGAAATTCCCCATGGGAACTGCAGTAAGGCACTCTTCAGGCTCTCCCATGCAGAAAACGCCTCTCACCTGGGGGCCAGAACCTTGGGCTAGTAGAGCTGAAGGTCAGGCTTGGTTCCAGGTAAACGGGGTAGGGGAGGCAGAGTGATTGGAGAGCCCGGGATCGCTGACTCCCTGCCCTGTACAGGGTGGAGGGGCAGTGTTGAGTCTTCTGGGGGAGTGGGCTTGGGAAAGAAGCCTGAGGAGTGGTGGGCCCTCCTTCCCTTGGGACAACTAATACAGAATGAGGGACTTAAACTTCCCCTTTTCCCCTTTTCTTCTCTACCCCTTTCCTTGCTTCCTTGGAAGCCCCTGCTCAGAAACTGGCATTGTGGAGCACACGGCTGGTGATAGGTCCCGTGCTGCTTCCGACTGGTGCATGCAGTCTCCGGCAAGTTGTACATCCTCTGGACTGCTGTCTACTCACCTGTAAAATGTGGGTGGGGATAGGATCCTCCTAGAGCTGGAGGGAAGGTGCAGTGGGTACCAACTGGAGCCTGATGGGTGGCCTAGCCAGGGCGAAGATCTAGCTGGTCAGCAAGAGTGGCCGAGTGCCTCCATGACCAGGCTGGAGTTGTAAGCAAGTGGGCCAGCTGCTGACTGGGGAAGGGGTAAGCAGTAAACACCCACACATGAGGAACTGAGGTGATTGGGAGGTGCTAGAAAGGACAGTGGAGGCTGGGGTCAGCTGACCTTGCAGAGTTGAGGGTGGTATCTCTAAGAGGCTGAATTGGGTGGGCCCTCGCGGGTGGGCTCAGCCTGGCAGCTGCTGTTGTTTCTCAACCAGCCATCCATGTCTGTGATCCTGAGCCGAGAGGACAGAGCTCAGGAACCTTTCAGGTGCCTCCCCCTTCTCCCCGCCCCCCAAGAATAGCAGGCTGCTGGGAGCTGCATCATTCTCTGGGCTATTTGCTTAGGCTCGCAAACATCCTGTCCAAATGGGGCATCTGGTGGAGATGGCCCACTCATCACCCTCCTGCCAGGGTTAGACATTTTGCTGCAGCATTTCCAAATCCACAGTTCTTTTTTTAAAAAAAATTATTTTCCAATATTATGTTAGTTTCAGGTGTATACCATAGTGATTAGACATTTACATAACTTATGAAGTGATCACCCCGATAAGTCTAGTACCCACCTGATACTGTACATAATCATTAGAATATTATTGACTATAGTCCCTAAACTGTACTTTACATCCTTTTATAACTGGAAATTTGTACTTCTTAATCCCACAGTTCTTTAGGGCTTTAATTTAGAAAAAGGGGACTGTCTAGAGGGGTCACAACCTCTGAGCTGGATTATTCAGGACACCCATTATCTGGTGATCAAAAGGAGTTAGCATTTCGTGAGTCTCAGAATCTATTTATGACAGCTCTTCTTATAACAGAGCTCTTCTTGAGTGGATAATACCTACATGTGATCAGCAATGCAGAAAAATGTAAAAGAGGAAACAGTGAAATGTCAGTTTGTTTCCTCTCTCCCTAGGGCCAGGTCCCCTCTTGAGGTAACCACTGTCAGCTCTTGGGACTCCATCTAGAAATACTTTATGTATGTCCACACATCCCTTTAAAAAGGTAAATGGTGGCTTATTACACATGCTTTCAGCATTGAGCCTTTTCTTCTTAATTCTTGTATTCAGAAATTGTCCTGTGTAAGTGTATAACAATCTGACTCTTTAACACCGGCATAAAATTGGATGGATATAAAATTAGTTATTCAGTCATTGTTCTGTTGGCAGGATTTTGGTCGTTTCTGGACCTTTGCTCTCACAAATTCGGCTGTGGCAAGCATCTATGACATATTTGTGCCCATGTGCCGTCTGTCAGCAGATTAGATTTCTAGAAGGGGAAATGCTGGGTCACATTTTTTTTTTTTTTTTTTTTTACTGCAATGCATTGTTTTCTCTTTATTGAGGTAAAATTTAATTATTTTAATTGTCTGGTTCAGTGCCATTAAGCATACTCATATTATTTTGGATCCATTACCACCATCCATCCACAGAAAAATTTCATCTTCCCAAACTGAAACTCTGCACCCATTAAACACTAGCTCCCCATGCCCCTACCCCCAACCCCTGGGAACCACTATTCTACTTTCTATCTCTATGAATTCTGTGTACCCGATGGAAGTGGGATCATATTTGTCCTTTTCTATCTGGCTTGTGTCACTTTTTGGGTCATAATTTTAAAGATTCTTTTAGTCTTTAGTCTTAGAAATTTCTAATCACACTACCTTTTTAAGTAATGCTTTAGTTGTGAAGTATTTGTGAATAGAGGAGCTGTGGGACTTACGCCAATAGTTAATGAAGCATTTAAAGTGGGCACCCAGAAGGGTACCAGCCAGTAGGAACAGAAACCATACCTGGCCTGCCCTGAACCCTCTCCACTCCACAGTTACCTCCATCTTGACTTCTGCTAGCATGCATTCTTTCCTTTTCTTTAGATTTTTACCACCTAAACAGCCCTTGGCTTTTTTCTGTTTTCAAACTTCACGTAAAAGGCAGTATACAGTGTTCTTCTGTGACTTCTTTCTTTCCCCCGAGGTCAAATCTGTATGATTTACCTGTGTCGAGATGTGTGGTTGGAGTACATTCATTCACATCATGTGATCGTGCCACAGCTTAGTCACCCTTTCTTTTGTTGATGGGCACTAGGTTATTTCTAGCCTGGGGCTACTGTTTGTGGGTCTCAGGTGGAGACCACGGGCACCCGTTCCTCTTGGACATGTACCTGAGAATGCAGTTGTTGCAGTGTGGGCTTTGCGTATCTTCTGCTTTACAGATGTTGATTGTCCTCTGTGCTGGCAGGGCTGTGGAGCCCTGATTCTGTGAGGTGTATCAGAGTGTTGTGAACCCAGGAAGCCAGAGAGAGTCCGCTGGGCCAGGGCTGCAGCTGTTACAGCAGGAGATGGCCTTCGCCTCTGTGTGCACACTGTTATGAATAACGGACAGGTGAAGAACGTGGTTCCCCTTGGTGTGAGCTCACACAAAGTGGCAAAGTGGACAGAAATGGGTGAGTCCTTGAAAACCCAGGGGAAAACAGAAAAGGTGCGATAGGATTGTCCTACCTGTGCATTTATTCGTCTTTTCCTTTGTTTTTCAATTGACTAACTGTAGAGTATTTGGGTATATCGCCAAACCCCTTATGGGTGCCAGCGGGCATTGTGTACTGACCACTTGTTTGCTGGACACCGAATCTTCTCATCTCTCCACTTTGTAAACTGTGGTCAGAGAGGTCATTTGCCCATTTTATAGGCAGGGAAATGGAAACTCATAGGATGAGAGACTTACCCACGTTCCCCAGCAGGCAGGGGCAAGGCCTATGCTCACAGGGTGCAGCTCTGCCTGCATTACCCCTGTGGCCCAGGGTAGACACTGCTACGCAGAGGCGGTGTGAGTGACTTTGTGGGACTCCATTGGTATTCTTCCTCCTTATTTTCTTGAGCCTGTGCCTTAAAACTCTTAGATCTCCATTTACCCTCTGGTGGTATTGATGTCAGTTTTACATGAGGTGATATATACCAACGGCCTGGTTATACCCCACCAGTCCCAGATTTCATCAAGTTCCAGGTCTGACTGGGGACAGTGCAATGACTCAGACCCATTCTTGGCCCCTGAGACCTTCTGAGTCTGGTGGTTGACACCAGTGTTTTACCTGACAGTGCCATCGTGATGAAAGTGTGTACCAAGTGCTAATGTGAGTGAAGCCAGAGGAAGGAGCTGTTTGTTCTGCCTGGGATGGAGGCGTGTGCTGGATGGAGGCGCAGTGGACAGAGAGGCGATGAGCCACATTAAGAGCTCATTAAGAATGGACAGTTGGACTTTTGATAGTTGGACAATTAGAGGAAAGGAGTCCCAACATGGGACAGCATGTGCAAAGACAGTGGCAAGGAAAAGCATGTATGGCCAGGTAGAGGGGTATGAGCTGGGCTGGAAGTCTGTGCTGTGTTGTGAAGGCCCCAGTAGTCACACTGGGGAGGGGCGCTTTTATCTTGTAGGATGGTCTGTGGACTAAAGGGCTCCCTGATGGACACCAGGATGTTAAGAGGAAAATTTCAGTAGGAGGGCTGGGGTGCAAATTGGTTAAGATATATAAGTCAGGGCGATCCTTTCTGAGGAGCTGAGATTCCTGAAGAAGGAAAAGGGACAGTCCTGTAGAGAGTGGAGGTTGAGCAGGGCCCAGGGGAGGGGTGAGGATTCCAGGCAGAACATGTAATATGTGCCTAGGCCCTGGAACAGGAATGAGCCTGAGGAGCTCAAGGAGTAGAGGGCGTGAGTGAGAGAGGGGGTCAGAGAAGGGGATGAGATGGGGAGATTGTCAGGGCCACACCATGTAGGTCTTTAAAGAAAGTGGGGATTCCTGGGGCTCATAGGCCTAGGAGAGACACAGTCCAATTGATTTTTGTGAATGAGAATTCTGGCACTATCTGGAAGATGGACTGAAGGAGGACACAGGTTGGAGGAAGGAGCCTGGTGGACCAAGAGATGATCGTGGTGTGAGGAGTGAGGTAGATGGACTAGGATTCACTGGTGGGTGATGGGTTGGAGGAGGGAAGTGTGAAATGAAGAATTGGCCCAGGTGGGCTCTGAGATTGGCAGGAGCCCTTCACTGACAGAGAGAAGACCTGGGGAGAAGTGGTTTGGGAAAAATTAGTTGCTGAACAGATTCTGGCCAAGGGAACATGAGAGTGACGCCCAGTGATAGTTCCTCAGCCAGCTGTGTGAGTGTGCTGGAGTTGGATGTGCAGGAGCGGGTGAAGTGTAGAAGGCATTTAAAGCTCAGAAACTGGGTGGGGTCAGCCAGAGCCAGAGGGTGGGTGGAGAGGAGGGCCGAGAACTGAAACTTGAAAGGTTGGTGCCCAAGAACTTGAACCACAGAGAACAGGGCTGGGAGGCCTCCTTAGAGGGGTGGTCAGAGAAGGAGACCTGAAGGAGAGAGCTTGAGGCATTGGGTTGGGAAGGGATGAGGAGATGGGCAAATACATATCTTGTTGGGCTTTGCCTGGACCTGCCTCCTATATGTTGGATGGTGCTAGGCAGTGCCACTCTTGGCCCAGTACTAATTCCCCTCCTGCTCCAAGTGGGTGGCCATCACAGCATAAGGTGTCATGGCCCCTGGGTTCTTTTGTCTGAAAAGGAGAGAAGCCAGGGTGAGAAAGGCCAGGAGAGAATGGTGGGATGTTTGCCAAGCACAGGCTGAAACCTGGTGTCTGATTAAGGAGGGGACTGGAAGACACCATTCAGTCCGCAGGAAAGCAGAATCACTTCTCAGGCTGGTGATGGTCAGTTTCAAAGAGAGGACTCAGAATCAGCTGTATTGACTCACCCTTGTGACAGCCCAGCCTTGGGGACGCTGAGGGGTAGAGAGGGGAAGGGACAATGGGAAGTTGAGACTTGGGGCCTCTAACTCTTTACCTGATTTGTAAAGCCCAGAGTGTAATTAGAGAGGATTAGGCATGGAATGGTGATATCACGCTCAGTGGCCACAGAGACTCAAATCCTGATACCCCTGGGCCAGGGGTATCAGTGCTGTGTTGCACTATGATGGTGAGGACCCAGTCCTGCTGTCTGAAACAGGTTCGCAGTTGCCCAGTGTCTCGTTGATTCATTCAGCAAATACTCATCAGATACCCATCGGTACCTGGTACCGTGCTAAGATACGTAAAAACCCCTTGCCGAGGAGGACACTGACAACTGAAAAAGAGAGCTCATAAACAAACAAGACGATTTCACGTAGTGATAAATGCTGTGAGATTTAAGAGTGAGTGATGTGTTAAGGAAGTAACCAGGACAGTTAGATGTGCTGTCTTGTGCCATATAGGTATTTTACACTTTTATGTACTCAGTTGTATCGAGGTTTTCTCTTTTTTGCTTGTGGATTTTATTCCCCCCCAGCTTTATTGAACTATAATTGACATGTAACAATGTGTAAGTTTAAGATATACAGTGTAATAAGTGTATGTGTATATTATGTAAATGCCTACTCTAATAAGGCTAGTTAACAGCCTATCACCTCAGTTATTATCCTTTCCCTCATGGCGAGAACAGTTAAGATCTACTCTTAGCAATTTTCAAGTATACGGTACAGTATTGTTGACTAGTCACCACGCTGTGCATTACCTCCCCAGGACTTGTTTATCTTATAACTAGAAGTTTTGTACTCTTGACCAACATCTCCCCATTTCCCCCACCCCCATCTCCTGGTAACCACCAGTCTACTCTCTGTATCTATGAGTCAGTCAGCTTGTTCAGATTCCACATGTGATACCATGCAATATTTGTCTTTCTCTGAATTATTTAACTTAGCATAAATAATGCACTCTAGGTCCATTCACTGTTGTCACAAATGACAGGATTTCCTTCTTTTGTATGGTGAAATAATATTTCATTGTAAACATATGCCACATTTTCTTTATTCATGTATTGATTAATTTTTAGTGGGTTTCCATGTCTTGGCTATTGTGAATAATGCTGCAGGGAACATGAGAGTGCAGATATCTTTTCAGGACAGTGTTTTCATTTCCTTCAGGTAACTACCCAGAAGTGGGACTGCTAGGTCATGTGGTAGTTCTATTTTTAATTTTTTAAGAAGCCTCATAATATTTTCTATAGTGGCTGCACCAGTCTACATCCACAGCAACAGTGCACAGGATTCCTTTTTCTTCACATCCTCGCTAACATTTATTTTATCTTGTCTTTTTTTAAAATCTTTTTTTTATTAGTTTCAAGTATATAGGTACAATGATTAGACATTTATATAGTTTATGAAATGATCCCTCTAATTGCTCTTTCTTTCCTCTGGTTCTACACCTACCCATTACGTTACTGCTGACTGCATTCCCTATGCCATGCTTCCCACCCCCGTGACCATCTCATCAACTACTAATTTGTTCTTCTCTAACCCTTCACCCCATTCTGCCAGCTCCCAACCGCCCTCCTTAGTTGTCACCAGACTGTCCTCTGTATTTGTGAGTCTGTTTTTGATTAGTTTGTTTTTTTTTCCAATATAGTCTGCATATAAGTGAAATCATTTGGTGTTTATCTTTCTCTGACTTATTTCACTCAGCATAATAACCTCTAGGTCCATTCATGTCATTGCATATGGTAGGATTTCACTTTTTAATGGCTGAGTAATATTCCATTGTATATATGAACCATAATTTTATCTAGTTGTCTGTTGATGGCCACTTAGGTTGCTTCCATATCTTGACTACCGTAAATTGTACTGCCATGAATATTGGGGTGCATAGATCTTTAAGAATTATTGTTTTGGTTTTCTTTGGGTAAGTACCTAGAAGTGCAATTGTTGGGACAAAAGATCTATTCATTTTTAATGTTTTGAGAAACCTCCAGACTATTTTTCATAGTGGCTCTACCAATTTACAATTCCACCAACAGAGTATGAGTGTTCTAACAGGTATAGGTAAGATGTCATTGTGCTTTTGATTTGCATTTCCGTAATAGCATTGTTGAGCATCTTTTCATATATTTGTTGGCCATTTGTATGTCTTCTTGGGAGAAGTGTCTATTCAGGTCCTCTTTCCATTTTTTGATTATGTTGCTTGTTTTTTGTTTGTTTGTTTGTTTGTTTTAAGTTATATGAATTCTTTGTATATTTTGGATATTAGGCCCTCATTGGAGGCATTGCTTACAAATATAATTTCCCATTCAGATGGTTGTTATCTTTACTTTGTTGACTGTTTCTTTTGCTGTGCATAAGCTTTTTAGTTTGATGTAATCACATTCATTTATTTTTGCTTTTACTTCCCTTGCCTTTGAGGTCCAATTCATAAAGTCATCTTTAAGTTCAAGGTCCAGTTTGAGTTAATTTTGGTGTGTGGTGATAGACAACAGTGTACTTTCATTCTTTTGCAAGTGGCTTTCCAGTTCTCCCAGCACCATTTATTGAAGAAGCTGTCTTTTCCCCACTGTAGGTTTTTGGCTTTTTTTGTCAAAAGTTATTTGCCCATATAAACATGGATTTACTTCTGGATTCTCAATTCTGTTCCACTGATTTGTGTGTCTGCTTTTCTGCCAATACCATGCCGTTTTGATTACTGTTGCTTTATAGTATGATTTGAAGTTGAGCAGAGTGATGCCTCCAGCCTCGTTCTTTTTTCTCAGGATGGCTTTGGCAATTCAGGGTCTTTTGTGCTTCCATATAAATCTGATGAGTTTTTGCTCTATTTCTTTAAAAAATGCCAATGCGATTTTGATGGGGATTGCATTAGATCTGTATAATGCTTTAGATAATAAGGTCATTTTAACTGTGTTGATTCTTCCAGTCCAAGAACTAGGAATGTCTTCCCATTTTTTTGTATCTTCTTCGATTTCTTTTAATAGGGTCTTATAGTTTTCATTATATAGGTCATTTACATGTTTCATTAGATTTATTCCTAGGTATTCTATTCTTTTTGTTGCAATTACAAAAGGAATCTATTTTTCCAACTCTTTTTCTGACAACTTATTACTAGAGTATAGGAACACTATTTTTGACATTGATTTTGTATCTAGAAACTCTGCTGCCTTTGCTTACTGTTTCTAGTAGTGTTCCTGTGGAGTCTTTAGGGTTTTCTATATAGAGAATCATGTCTTCCGCAAATAGTGACAGTTTGACATTTTTGTTTCTTACTTGGATGCCTTTTATATCTTTCGCTTGCCTGATTGCCCTCACTAGGATCTTCATTGTTATATTGAATAACAGTGGCGATAGTGGACAGCCTTGTCTTGTTCCTGATCTTAGAAAAAAGATTTTTAGTTTTTTACTATTAAGTATTCTGTTGACTGAGGCTTTGTCATACATGGCCTTTATTATGTTAAGGTACTTTCCTCTTATACTGATTTTGTTAAGTGTTTTGATCTTTCTGCACCTATTGATATATGATCATATGATTCTTATTTTTAATTTGTTTAGTGGTGTATCACATTAATTGATTTGCATATGTTGAACCATCCCGTGGCCCTGGGATGAAGCCCACTTGATCATGGTGTATAATCTGTTGAAAATGTTGCTGTATTTGGTTCGCTAGTATCTTATTTAGGATTTTTGTATCAGTGTTCATGAGAGATATTGGTCTGTAGTTTTCTTCTTTGTGTGTGTTATCTTTGCCAGATTTTGGTATCAGGGTAATATGATTGTTTTAATTTCTATACTGCTGATCGGTCTATTTAGATTTTCCAGTTTTTTATTTAGTCTAGGAAGGTTCTATCTAAGTACTTGTCTGTTTCTTAAATTTGGTGTTATGTACTTTGTTATAGTATTCTTGTATGATCCTTTGTATTTCTACAATGTCTGTCATAATTTTCCCTCTTTCATCCCTAATTTTATTTGTCTTTTTTTTCTGTAGTGAGTCTAGTTAGGGGTCTGTCAATTTTATTAACCTTCTCAAAGAACCAGCTCTATGTTGCATTTATTTTTTTCTTTTTTCTTTTTTTTTGTTTTCAATTTCATTTAAGTCTGCTCTAATTGTGGTTATTTCTTTCTTTCTGCTGACATTAGTCTTAATTTTTCTTTTCTAGTGTTTTAAGTTGAAGTGTTAGGTTGCTCATTCTTTTTTTTTTTATAGGGATCTAATGATATTAATTTTCTTCTCATGACTGCCTGTGCTGTGTCCCAAAAGTTTTGATATGTTGTAGTATCATTATTTGTTTCTATGTATTTCTTGATCTCTCTTTTTATTTCTTCTCTGACCCAGTCATCCTTCAGTAGCATTTATTATTTGTGGTTCTTTCTACTTTCTTTTTACAGGTGATTTCTAGT
Source organism: Macroglossus sobrinus (assembly GCA_004027375.1). NCBI lineage: Eukaryota > Metazoa > Chordata > Mammalia > Chiroptera > Pteropodidae > Macroglossus > Macroglossus sobrinus. The sequence goes on from PVKZ01002663.1 coordinate 129,715, forward strand.
TTCAAAGCATTAAGATTGAGAATATGGTTGGTATGATTTCAACCTCATGTTTTTTAAGGCTATCTCTGTGACCCAGTATATGTTCAGTCCTTGAGAATGTTTCATGTTCACTAGAGAAGAATGTATAAGCAGCTATTTTGGGATGAAAAGCTCTGTAAATGTCAGTTATCCAGTTGGTCTAATGTGTCATTTAAAGATGTCATTTCCTTATGATTTTCTGTTTAGATGATCTGTCCATAGCCGATAGTGGGGTGTTAAGGTTCCCTTGGTGAATTTGGATCTTTGAATCCTCCCCTTTTCTGTCATTGTTGTCTCAGTTTGTCTCTATGTATGCTGAACATTCATTACTATTTTACAGTAGCAAATTTCTTCTTATTGTTTAAGCTTATAATACCCTGTTCTTAATAAGGGTTATATTCCTTTGCTTTATCTGCCTGCTAGTCACCGTACTCATAGTTATGTATTTTTTTGTCATTTTGTTTTAGATGAGCTGTCCCCTTTCAGTATTTGCTGTAATGTAGGCCTTGTATTGAGAGAATTCTCTCAATTTTTATATGTCTTAAAACATCTTTATTTCTCCTTCATATCTAAAGGAGAGCTTTGCTGGATACATTATTCTTAGCTGGTAGTTCCTTTCATTTAATAGTTTGTATATTTGATTCCACTTCTTTTTGGCTTGTAAGATTTGTGTGGAGATAACCGACAATAATCTAATGGGCTTTCCTTTAGAGGTTACTGTTTTCTTTTCCCCGGCTGCACTGAGAATTCTTTCTTTGTCATTGATTTTTGATCATTTTAATACAGTGTGTCTTGGTGAGGGCCTTTTTAGGTTGAGATAATTGGGTGTTATGTTGACTTTTTGAATTTCAAGCTCTAGCTCATTCTTTAGATTTGGGAAATTCTCATCAACTATTTTTCTGAAAATGCTTTCTAATCCCTGCTCCTTTTCCTGCCCATCTAGAATGCCCATTATTCTTATATTTTTTCTCCTGATGGTGTCAGCTAGTTCTTGTATTTCTCTTTCAGTATTTTTCATTCTTCGGTTTCTCTCTTCTTCCTTCTGATTTATTTCTAGATTTTTGTCTTTGATACCACTGATCCTTTCCTCTGTTTGGTCGACTCTATTTCCCAAGCTTGCTATTCCATTTTTCATCTCTTTCAGTGTGTTCTTCATCTCCAGAAGGTCTATTTGGTTCTTTTTTGAGGATTTCAATCTCTTTGCTAAAGAACTCATTCTGCTCATCTAGTTGTTTTTTCCAATTCCTGAAATTGTCGATATGAATCATTTTGAATCTCATTGAGTTTTCAGAAGTACTATCCTGAATTCTCTGTCATTTAAGTTGCATATTTCTATGTCTTTCAGTTTATTTTCTGGATATTTTTCTCTTTTTTTTTTTGAGATGCTGTGTCACCTTGTTGTTCATGGTGTTTAATAGACCATTTCTATGCCTAGGCATTAATGGAAATTTATTTCTGCTTTTTTTCCAGAAAGAAGATTTATTACATAAAGGTCTCTCTTTAACCTGTTGCAAGGGAGACATTTTTCTTTTGGTTTCTGGTAGGTGGCATCTATGCCTTTGGGTTCTTGTTTTATATAAAGTCTTAATAATGCCGCTTTTTTTCTTATAGATATTCAGTCACGCTTGCCACCCTCAGTCTCAGTCCTTGTCAGCGTTAGCAACAGTTTTGGTAGCATTTGCTTATTTTCCCCAGGGCCTCTGCAGTGTTCGGTTTTAGAGGATATAGGAGGGAGGGGCCCCCTGGGGAATGGGAGCTGCAGCTCAGTCTTGCATTTTGCAACCCTGGCAATAATCAACTGTTGTTTCTCTGCTGTCCATGCTTTTGTGCCTTCCCCAATTTTCTGTTTTCTGCCCTGATGCATAGGCACTGCCACCAGCCACATGGAGGTCACAGCTTTCCCAGGCAGGGCTAACCCGCTGCACCCTCACTCTTTTCCCTCCTCTTGCAGGGAGCTCCTGGTGCGAGAGTCAGTTTTTTTGTTTCTCCCAGTCTACCACCTGACACATGGGGTTCTGACCTGTGGTAGCTCTTATGTGCAGATCCCATGCTCAGACATGTTGGTGTGCAGGTTGGATTTTTTTGTTGAGTTTTAGATGTTCAGCTTTTTGTTGTTTCAAAGGTAGCGATCTAGGGACATCTCTCACTCTGCCATGTTTCATCTGGCTCGCTCGTAGTATAATATGAAGTCTCAGAGTGTGATACATCCAGCCTTGTTGTTTTTCTCAGAATTGCTTTGGCTATTCAGGGTTTTTTGTGGTTCCATACAAATCTGATGATCTTTTATTGTTTCTTTAAAAGATATCATTGAGAATTTGATGGGTAATTGCGTTAAATATGTATATTCCTTTGGGTAATATGGCCATTATAACTATGTTGATTCTTTCATTCATGAACATGGAATATCATCCCATTTCTTTGTGCCTTCTTCAATTTTTTAAAAAATAATGTCTTGTAGTTTTGAGTGTATAGGTCCTTCCTGGTATTTTATTCTTTTTGTCGCAATTGCAAAAGGAATTATTTTTCATTTCGTTTTTTGAAATTCATTGTTAGTATATAGGTAACACAATGGCTTGTTGTACATTGATTTTGTATCTTGCATCTTGTACTATATTTTATTATTTTTAATAGTTTTGTGGTGATGTCTTTAGGGTTTTCTATGTAAAAGATCATGTCATCTGCAAAAAATGACAAGTTTACTACTTTTTTTCCCAGTTTGGATGTTTTTTGTTTTTTTCTCTTGCCTAATTGCTCTGGCTAGGCCTTCCAACACTATGTTGAATAATAGTGGTGATAGTGGGCTTGGAAGGTTTTTAGTTTTTCACCATTAAGTATGATGTTAGCTGAGAGTTTGCCATATGTGGCCTGTATTATTTTCAGGTACTTCTTTCTGTACCCATTTTTTAAGTGTATTATAAATGGATGCTATATCTTATCAAATACTTTTTCTGCATCTATTTATATGATCTTATGACTTTTTACCTTTTATTTTGTTTATGTGGTGTATCATATTAATCGATTTGCATATGTTAAACCATCTCTGTTATTTGAAATAAAGATGTAGATTAAAAAAAATCCCTGTACCCCTAGGATGAAACCCACTTCATCGTGGTGTATAATCTTTTTAATGTCTTGTATTCGATTTGCTAATATTTTATTTAGGATTTTTGCATTCGTGTTTGTAAGGGATATTGGTCTATATTTTTCTTTTTTTGTGTTATCTTTACCAGGTTTTGGTATCAGAGTTATGTTGACCTCATAACATGAGTAAGGAAGTATTGCTTCTTCTTCAAGTTTTTGAAAAGTTAGAGAAGATATTAAATCATCTTTGAATATTTGGTAGAATTCGCTGTTGTAGCCATCTGGTCCTCCTGGATTTTTCCTTTTTGGTAGGTTTTTGATGATTGTTTCAATTTCTATACTTTTTTCTTTTTCTTTTTTTTTTTAAATTTAAATTAATTTATATACTCTTGATTGGTCCTTTTAGATTTTCCAGTCCTTCATTATTCAGTCTAGGGAAGGTCATATAGTTCTAAGAACTTGTCCATTTCTTCTAGGTTATTAAATTTGCTGGTATATAATTTTTCATAGTATTCTTGTATGGTTTTTTTGTATTTGGTATATGTAGTAACTTCCCTTTCATTTCTGATTTGGTTTCCTTAAGCTTTTTTTTTTCCTCACTTTGGTTAGCTGGGGTTTTATCAATTTTATTAATCTTTTCAAAGAACTGGCTCTTTGTGCATTAATTTTTTCTGTTTTCTTTTGTTTTCTCTTTCATTTATTTCTGCTCTAATTTTATTATTTCCTTCTTTCTGCTAACATTGGCCTTCATTTGTCATTCTTTTTGTAGTTCTTTAAGATGCAATGTTAGATTTTTTTTTATTGGGGATTTTTCTTGGTTTTTTGAAATAGGTCTGTAATGGTATAAACTTTCCTCTTATTACTGCTTTGCTGTATCCTAAAAGGTTTAATATGCTGTATTTTCATTCTCATTTTTTTCTATGTATCTTTTGATCTTCCCTTCGTATCTTCTTTAATCCAGTTGTTGTTTAGTTGCATGCTGTTTAATCTCCACACATTTGTTGTAGTTGGTTTTTCCTGCTTTCTTTTTGCAATTGATCTCCAGTTTCAAAGCACTGTGGTTTGGAGTATGTGCTTGGTATGATTTCAACCTTTTTAAATTTGTCAAGGCTAGTTCTGTGTCACAGAATGTTGTATATCTTTGAGAATGTTCTGTGTGCACTAGAGTAGAATATATAATCTGATCTTCTGGGATGAAAGGCTTTGTAAATAAAAATTATGTCCATTTGATCTAATGTGACATTTAAGGCCAGTATTTCCTTATTTATTTTCTGCTTGGATGATCTAGCGATAGCTGTCAATTGAATATTTAGGTTCCCTAATATAATTGTGTGTGTGTGTGTTTTTTGTCAGTTTCTCTCTTTAGTTCTGTTAGTAGTTACTTCATATATTTTAGTGTTCCCTGATTGGATGCATATATATTGATAAGTGTTAGGTCTCTTGATGTATTGTTCCCTTTATCATTATAAAATGTCCATCTTTGTCTTTTGTTATTCTTTTTATCTTGAAAATGAATCATCTGTAAGTACAACTACACGCACTTTCTTCTGGATGCCAATTGCTTGGGGTATCACTTCCTACCCTTTCACTTTGAGTCTATATTTGTCCTTGCAGCTGAGATGTATCTCCTTAAAGCAGCATATAGTTGAGTTCTGTTTTTTAATCCAGTCTGCTACTCTGTGCCTTCTTATTTGGTAAGTTCAGTTCATTTATTATTTAAGATGATTATCAATGTATGGAGATTTCCTATAGCGATTTTATCATTTCTTTTCTGGTAGCTTCGTGTTTCCATTATTTCTTTGCCTTTGTGTTTCTGTTATTTTAGTTTGGTGGTATTCTATGACTTTTCTCCCCTCTGTTTCATCTTGTTTTATGTTATATATCTCAGTTCTGAATTTTTTTTTTTTTGGTGTGGTTACCATTAAGTTTATGCACAAGGAAGTATCATCTATGCAGTAGTTCTTTTTATTTTGAATTATCTTATCTCCATTCCTCTTTGCTAATTCAAACCTTTACCCCCTCTCCTTTTATATTTTTGTCCTGATATTTTATTCCTGTTTATACTGTGAGTTAATTTCCAAGTTGTAGGAGCTATTATCTTATTTTCTCCTTTTAAAAAAGTTTTTATGTCCTTTAACCTTTATGTTATATTAAAATGCATAATACTCTATTGCGAATAAGGGTTTCAGTTTCCTGCTTCTGTCTGTCGGTCATCTTCCTCATAGTTTTGTATCCTTTATATTTGTGTTTCAGGTAGAGTAATCTCTTTCAGCATTTCCTGTAGTGCAGGTCTCATGGTGGTAAATTCTTCAGTTTATATATGTCTTAAAAAGTCTTTATTTGTCTTTCATATGTAAAGGGTAACTTTGCTGAACATATTATTCTTGGCTGGTAATTTCTCTCTTTCAATGATTTGAATATTTGATTCAACTCTTTCCTAGCTTGTAGAATTTCTGCTTTAAAATTCAATGATAATCTAATGATATTTTCTTTATAGATTATCATCTTTCTTCCCCCTGAGTTGCTTTGATCATTATTTCTTTGTCATTAATTTTTGACAGTTTTTATATAATGTGTCTTGGATAATTAGATATTCTCTTTGCTTCTTGGATTTGAGGATCTAGTTTTTCCCGTGGGTTTGGGAAGTTCTCATGGGTTTGGAATAGCTCTCTGTTCTCTTGTCCCTCTCTTCTTCCTCTGGTATAGCCATTATTTTTATATTGATCTTTCTGAAGGAGTCAGAAAGTTCTCATAGAGTTCTTAACTTTTTATTTTTTTAAACTCTCATCTTTCCTTCCATCTGCATTGTTTCTAGATTTTATCTTTGATATCATTAATTTTTTCTCCATCTGGTCAGCTCTATTTCCTAAGCTTGCTAATTGATTCTTCACCTCTTTTATTGAGTTCTTCGGTTCCAGAATTTCTATTTGATTCTTTTTTAAGGTTTCAGTCTCTTATGTAAAGTACTTTTTTGTTCATGGATTTTATTTCTGAGTTCATTAAACTACCTGTCTAAGTTTTCTTGCATCTTGTTGAATGTTTCTAGAACTGCAGCCTTGAATTCTCTGTTATTTAAATTACATATTTCCATGTCGTTAAGTTTATTTTCTGGAGATTTTTCATCTCTTTCTTGAGCTATCTTGTTACCTTGGTTATTCATGATATTTATTGGATAATTTCTCTGCCTAGGCATTTATGGGAATGAACTGGCGTTTGTTTTTATATTGCTACCGCTTTAGCAGTCAAAAGAAGAGGGCTTTCTCTTATTTTCCAGTAGGTGGCGCTGCATTCATTGCAAATGTTTTATTTTCTCTTGCACTGCTCCAGCCTCTTGGATCTCACCCGGAGGTAGAAAAATGCCTTGCAGTTCCTGGGAAGGTGGGCGTCTCCTTTGACCAGGTTGCACCACTCCTATGGCGGAATGTGGTTGGTGATGGGCTTCCAAGGAAGCCTGTGAAATCCCAGAGCTGCCCCTGCAACCAGGTGCAGTACTGCAGCGCAGGGGGTGTCCCAGGTGCCCCCTCTGGGGTCTGCCATGATGAGTCGGGGCAGGGTGCCTGGGAGAAGCAACTTATGGGTGTGTGGCTTTGTTCTCCTCCCAGTAATAACAACAACCAGACCTCAGCTGCCTCTCTTCTGTATCTCCACTCCTGTCACTGGAATTAACCACAGCATGCGCCTGCCTCTCAGAAACTGTCTCTTCATTTCTCAGGGCTATCATCCAACACTTACTGCTACAGTTTCTTCTGGGACCCACTGCTAGCTCCGGGAGAATGAGGGGAGACAAGCTTTGGAGAGTAGGGGGAGCTAGCCAGGCAGGCTTTGTGGCATTGTTTTTCTCCTGGCAATGCAGCTGCTAGAACACAGCTGTCGCACTTCTGTATTCCGTCTCAGTCTCCATCACTGCGTTCACCCATATTATATGCTGATCACTCAGACAGGATGCTTGAGGCTACAGAGAGGTGCTTGCCCCCTGATTCTTCCCCTCTCTTGAGACCTGCAGTGAGCTCCGGGCTGCGCTCTCTGTTCTTCTCCCTTCCATCCTCTCTTGTTCACTCAGATTCACCTACCTTCAGGTGCTCTCTGTGCCCATCTCTCAGGTGTGTTTGTGTGTTGAGCAGCGAATTCTTCGTCGAATTATAGCTGCTCAACTCTAACTTCACAGGGAACGACCTGGGGGACCTCTGACACTGCCATGCCTCTGGCAGCACTCTTTTTGGGTATTCTTAGACATTTCCTTTTTTGGACGAATTTTTGAATCAGCCTGACAGATTTCATGTTGAGACTTCGGGGTTGCATTGGAATTACAGGTTAAGTAGAGGAGAATTGACATCTTTAAGGTATTGACTCTTCCCATCCAGATACATACTATATAGTAACTTTAATTTCAATAAAGTATACTGTTATATCTATTAGATAATTTTTTCTTCATGTAGATTTAGCATGTTTACTTTAGTTTATTTCTAGCTTTGTTTCTGTTTTGAATGGAAATATTTTTCCCTGCTACCTTTTCTATTTAATTGTTGTTGGTGTATAGGAAAGCCACTAATTTGAATATGTTGATTTTGTTTTTTTGGCTACTTAATTATAATAATAATTAGTCATTAGTATTCATTTTAATATTGTGTTGGTTTTGATCCGCTTGGATTTTCTAGGGATCTGGGGAGGCACCAGTAGCATCCACTGTACTTGGTGACCCTGGACACCTTAGACCTGCATTCCTCCTTCAGGGTGGTGACTCTGCCCATGTTGTTCCTCACAGTCTCCACAAAGGACCTGATTGAGACATGCTGCGCAGCTGGACAGCAGTGGGCCATTGACAATGACGAATGCCTGGAGATCCCTGAGAGCGGTGCTGAGGGCGACATCTGCAGGTAGGGTGGGCGCCCTGGGGCCGGCAGAGCTGCCCACTCCCCTTCCCCAGATCCCTGCTTGCCTCGGAACCCAGGTCCCGGCAAGGCCAGGTGAGCACACGCTTCACTTGCTTCCAGGTGCACACGGGCGATTAGATGTGGCAGCGTGGGCCAGCTGGTGAGGCTTTCTGAGCTATGGAAAGCTCAAGCGTGGTCTCCATAGTAAACTAGCCACATAAATTCATAGCTGGCCTAATGCGCATAATAAGAGGAGTGTACAGTTTGGAGCAAGTGTTAAAAGACCATTATTGCCTAGGATTACTTGGGTGCTTTTCTTACCACACACTGGAGTTGCTGCTAGGCAGTGCTCAGCCCATACAGGGTTTTCTCTCTCAGCTTTGAGCTGAGGTCCTCAGCCCTCTCTCTTTCCCCACTTTGCTACCCTGGGGTCTCCAAAAGGCTAGCCTCTCACTGTCCTCTTCTGCCGCCTGTCCTCTTCAGACTTTGATGTCTCAGCAAAGGAATGATTTATAGTCGTGTCCTCCGTGTGGCAGGCCCAGAAGACATCTTGGTCAGCCATTAATCACTTCTTTTTTCCAATGCTACCATCTTTTCCAACCTACTCATTTTTCTAGACACAGAAGACAAGATTCAGAGAGGCGATATGATTCACCCACAGCTACACAGCCCACTGGGATCACGGCCAGATTAGACTCCACGTTTCCTAATGTCCAGCCCATTTAGAAACCATGCCTCCTTTAGAAACATTTAAATTTTAACCTTGTTTTTTTCCTTTCCTTTTTGTTGTCCCATCGCTTTGGGGCTATTTAGGAGTTAGAGCGTGCGCCATTCAGATTCTTGGAGCTTTGAGCAAAGTGGCCCTGGTGTGGGCTTATATTCCTCTCCTGATGGGAAACTCACGACTTCATGGACAGCCAATTCTATCACTGGATAGCTCTTGCTGGGACATGCTTTTCCTCAAGTGGGGCTGAACCCTGCTTCCCTGTGACCCCTGACTCTATGCCCGGGCTCTGCCATCATGCTGCAGACTCACCAGATGCCACAGCCTTACAGAGATTGGGAGGCGTGGCCAGAGACCCTGTAGGCTGCTGTCCTCTAGGCCAACCCACCCAGCCCTTCCTAGGGTTGAGTCTTTCTACCTTGGCCCTATGGGGGATTGGAGTGCCAGTCACTCTTCTTTATTTGTCAGGGACACAACACGGAATCCAACAGGGTCCAGGTCTAAGTCTTCTTGGTTAAACCAAGGAACAGACTCACGTGACTCAGTGGGGATGTGCTGGCTTTGCCAGTGCCCTGCCACCAACACTGGCCCCACTTGCAGTAGACACTGGGCAAGGGTCTTCCTTCTCTGACCCTCAGTTTCTTCCTCTGTGAAATCAGGGCCATGATCTCTCCTACAAAAGGTGACTGGGAGGCTGGGGCTGGGCACTCAGGTGGGGCTGAGGTGCACCTCTGTTGCAGGACAGCCCAGAAGCAGTGCTGCGTGTCCTACTTGAAGGAGAAGAGCTGCATGGCTGGTGTCATGGGGGCGAAGGAGGGCGAGGCCTGTGGGGTTGAGGACAGCGACTCCTGTGGCATTTCCCTGTACAAGGCAAGCCTGACCTGTGGCCTTTGTTGCCTGGGTTCGAGGGTCCTTGAGGGCTGAGGGTTGGACTCCTATGCAGGGCTCCTCAGTGGGGGTGACCCTCACACCTGGGGGGTGAATATCTCTTTATCTGCACAGAAAACATCATCAGTTATTATATTGACCTCTTCACAAAATAGTTACTGAATACCACTGTATGCCGGGCCCTGTTTTAGGCATTAGGGATGCAGAAATGAGTAACACATGAAAATCCCTGTCCTCTCAGGCCCTTCATTCTTGTCAAAGAGACAGATGGAGATTGAGATGAATATATTAATGTATGGTATGTTAGATATCGATGGTGCTGAGGAGGAAAAACTGAAGAGAGAAGGGGGATGAGCTGTGTCAGGATGGGGAAGAGCTCGAGTTTCAGCTAACAGTGGCTGGAGATGGCTTCACCGAGAAGGGCACGTTTGGAGTAGAACCCTAGAGGAAGACAGTGGTGAGCCCAATGGATGTCTGTGGGAAGTATCCTTCAGGTAGAGGGAACACAAGTACAAAGGTTCTGAGGCACGGAAACGCTTGGCTTGTGTGAGAAGCAGCAGGCAGACCTGTGTGGTTGGAGTGCAGTGAGTGAGGGGAGAGAACAGGAACTGCGGCCAGAGGGGTGATGGGGAAGACCCTGCCCATCATTATAAGGATGGTTGTTTACTCTGAGTGAGGTGGGAAACTTGGAGAATTTGAGGGACATTGCCTGGGTCACTTCTGGCAGTTGTGTGGAGACCATTTATTGAGGGGGCTCTTCTACTCAGTCAAGACAGAGTAAAACCTCACCAGGCAGCCATGGGACAGAAAGAAGAGGAGGGCTGCCTCGTGATCTGAAGTGGTTGCTTGAGCTCCAGGCAGCAGGGTAAGGAGGAAGGAGCCCCCCACCTTTTAAGTTATCTTTAATTGTAGCAAGTACATATAATGTAAAATGACCATTTTAATTATATTTATTATTTTTTTAAATTTTGTTTTATTATTAGTTTCAAGTGTAGATTACGTTGGTTAGACATTTATATAGTTTATAAAATGATCCCCCTAATTGTTCCTTCTCTTCTCTGGTTATCCACCTAGCCATTACATTAATGCTAATTGCATTCTCTATGCCACACTCCCCATCCCCATGACCATCTATCAACTACTGATTTGTACTTCTTTAACCCTTCACCCCATTCTCCCAGCCCCCAAACCACCTCCTCTCTGGCCATCACCCATCACCAGACTGTTCTCTATATTTGTGAGTCTGTTTTTGATTAGTTTGTTCTTTTTGCTCCTTAGATTCAGCATATAAGTGAAATCATTTGGTAATTATCTTTCTCTGTCTGATTTATTTCATTCAGCATAATAACCTCTAGGTCCATCCTTGTCATTGCAAATGGTAGGATTTAATTTTTTTTTAATGGCTGGATAATTTTCCATTGTACATATGGACCATAACTTCTTTATCCACTTCTGTTGATGGACACTTAGATTGCTTCCATATCTTGGCTATTGTAAATTGTGCTGCCATGAACATAGGGGTGCATAGATCTTTACAAATTATTATTTTGATTTTCTTTGGATAAATACTAAGAAGTGCAATTGCTGGGTCAAAAGGTATATCCATTTTTAATTTTTTGAGAAATCTCCAGATTTTTTCCCATAGTGGTTTTACCAGTTTGTATCCCCACCAACATTATATGAGAGTTTAATTATTTTTTTAGTGTACAGCTCAGTGGCATTAAATATACTCATATTATTGTGCAACCATCACTACCATTCATCTCCAGAACTCTTTTCTCAGCTTCTCAAACTTGTCAAAGTTTTCCCATCAAATACTTACTTTCTATTCTTCCTTTCTCCAGCCCCTGGCAACCACCATTCTCCTTTTCTCTATGAATTTGACTAATCCAGGGCCTCATATAAGTAGAATCACACAATATTTATATTTTTGTGACTGGCTTATTTTACTGAGCATAATGTCCTCAAGGTTCATTCATATTGTAGCAAGTGCCAGGATTTTCTTCCTTGTTAAAGCTGAATAATATTCCATTAGTTGTAGAGATCACATTTTGTTCATCCATTCATCTGTTGATGGACACTTGGGTTGCTTCTACGTCTTGGCTGTTATGACTAATGCTTCTGTGAACACACGTGTGAGAAGAAACCCTCTTTTGAAGGCAGATAGTACAGTACTTCCACTCGTATCACATTCATCAGAGCTTAGTTCAGTGGCCACACCTAGCTGCAAGGGAGGCTGGGAAATGTAGTCTTTATTCTGGAGAGGTTATGTGCTCCACTGACTATTGGGAAGAAAGGAAAACAGACTCTGGAGATTGACATCTGGCTAGCTGTGCAGCAGAAGACAGGGGCAAAATAGAGCAGTGGAAGTTTTTGGAGACATCGCAAAAGCAGATGTTTGGAGGAGAAGAAGGGATGGATTTAAAGAAGACACAGTGTCACAAACCTGGATAACTGTGACAGGGACCTCTGGAGGAGGGTGGCATTTGAGAGATGATTTTTACTTCAATTTTTGTCATGTTGGGGTTGATTTTTCCCCCTAAAAATAACTGAATTTAGAGGAAGGACTTAGGTGATGGGCAAGTTTAGAATCCCATTCTTATCTGTATGTTTGATCCTGAACCAGTCTCCCTTTTTGGGCCTCAGCTTCTCTATCTGTAAAATGAGGATAATATATTTCTTATGGGGTGGTTGTGAAGATCAGCGGTAATGCAAACTAAGTATTAATTACATGGTGGGTCTTCAGCAAGTAGAAGGGTTCACTATTGGGTGTTGCAGGCCTGGAGTATCGGTTGGCTATTGATGTGTAGCAAACAATTTCCAAATATGCTGACTTATGACTGGCTTATCTCATAAGTCAGGGTAGTTCTGCTGACTGGAGCCATGCTCAGCGTATCTTGGCTGCATTCACTTATGTTTCTGCTGCCAGCTGATGGCTCTGCTGGTACTAGATGATTTAGGATGGCTGCAGCTGGGTCAACTTTTCTCTGTGTAATCTCTCAACTTCTAGCGGGCTAGCCTGGGCTTGTTCAGGTAGTAGCTGGGCAAGGTTCCAATACCGGGTAGAAGTACACGAGGCATTTTGAGACCTGGGCTCAAAAGTTGTACACTGTCACTTCTCTCTCATCCTGTTGGCCAATTCAAGTCATGAGGTGCCACCAAGAGGTTGAGAAAGTCTCTATTTTGATAGGAGAAACTGCACTATCACATTATAAAGGCAATAGACACAGGGAAGAGGAAGCAGTTGGGGCTATTATTATAATCAATCTGCTATAGTAGTTTAAACAAGTTAAAGATTGTTTTAGAGGTAAGTGGTCTGAGACGAGGATGCATCTACACAGTATGTTCAGGTACCTTAGCTCCTGGTTTTCTGCTCTGTCATCTTTAGCCAGAGTTTTCATCTTGAAGGTTACCTTATGTCCCAAGATTGTTGCTAGAGGTCCAGCCTTCATACCTGTTCTAAAAAGGAGGAAGAGGTATGCAAAAAGAATGTACTTCCAGGTTGAGTCAGCCCCAGTTAAAAGTTCTTCTGAAAGCTTCACCCAGTGACTTCTATCTCTAACTATAAGGAACCTTGGAAAATGCAGTCTTTTAGCTGGCTTAAATAGAATTAGTCTGCTAGTAAAGAAGAGGTTAGTGGATATGGCTAGGGGTTCATCTGTAGTTCTTTTCACAAGGAGCTATTTATTAATTATTTCAAAAAACTCTCATTAGTCCTACCTGAGCCAGACATTGGAAATGGAGACAGATAACTCCTCTATCCTTGGAGAGCACAGACCGGACAAAAGAAACAAGACAAGATTAATACACTCTCATTTCTCAGCTTCTCCACTGAGCCTGACCCAGGGTGCCTCCGGGGGACCCTGAGTTAATCTGGGAAGTCAGATGGGCTCTGAAAAACCAGGGTGTGGCAGTGACCACATGTCTCCCTCCAGCAATGCTGTGACTGCTGTGGCCTGGGGCTCCGTGTGCGGGCTGAGGGCCAGTTGTGTGAATCCAACCCCAACCTGGGCTACCCTTGCAACGACGTCATGCTCTCCTGCTGTGAGGACGAAGACCCCCTCATTGTGCCCAAGATCCGCCAGCCTCCAGAGCCTGAAACCAAACCACAGAAAGGTGGGTACTGCCTCACCCTGGGACAGGGTATATGAGATAGTTGGGTGAGGGACAGAGAGCTGGTTAGGGTTCTAGCCAAAGCTGGGAGCTCTCTTACCTTTGGTAAGGACCCTGACTCCACAGCCGTTTGTGGCTCAAGGCACAACTTCTGCTGAGACAGAGAGTTCTTTGGTGACCTCTGTCATATTATTTCTAAGATGGTGATCTCATTTACTTTTCCAAGTACCATCATTTCACCCACCAAGTCACCAACTACTTAGCATCTGTTGCCCTTTTGTTTACCTACACATCCATCCATCTTCCTCCTACCCACTCTGTATCCGTCCGTCCGTCTGTCCATTCATCCATCCATCCATCCATCCATCCATCCATCCATCCATCTATCCATCCTTCATCTGTCCATCTGCTCATGTATTCACCCACCATCCTGGTCAGCAGACCTTTCACTCACCTTTCCTTGTGTTCATTAATCCTTCATCCTTCTCATCTATGCCATTCCTGTGTTTTCTGTGAGCAGTGTATAACTAGTACAGAGAATGCGTTTATAAATGTTGCCTCACCTGCCTAATCAACCCCTTCAGGCTAGCACTGTCTATTTTCTTAGTCCCTGGCCCTGTGCTTGGCCCAGAAGAGTTACTAGCAAATGAATGAATGAATGATGGGTTTGTTTGGTGGCCCCCTTCACCACCAGACCATGAGTTCTTTGAGGGCTGACCAAGCCTATCCCCTTTCCCTCTCCATCTCTGTCCCCAGCAGCCATAGGCAGAGTGTTTGTGTAGAGGGGAGGGGGCAGGTTGGCTCTAGTGTGTGTGGGGCCTCCAGGTGCCAGTGTGGAGCCTGGAGCCTGTGTTTGCTCTTACCTGAGGGTCAGGAGCCACATCCTGGAGCTTTTATCCCCCAGTGTGCTCGGGATCTCCTGCCTCCCACGCCCCCCATGTGGTGGTCATTGTTCTAGCTGCCATGTCTAGCCTCTTTCACCCTAACCAGGGCTATCTCCTGGACTCAAGCCATTGCTTTCTTTGTGCCTGTGGGCCAGCAGGAGCCCCAGTGAGGGTGTTCCAGTGAGTAAGCCAATGTTGTTTGTACATCTGGGCCTAGTGGCCCTGGGGTTGGTGCCATGAAAGCCCTAGCAGGTAACTTCTGCGAGCATTTGCTCATTTATTATTAGCTTGACCAACCAGGGACCAGATGCCCAGATGCCCAGGTGAGTTCCAGAACCACCAGCTTTGTCTTTTCTTCAGCTGTGTGGACTATCTAGAGCCCGATGGGCCTGTCCCGGGCAATGCAAGGATTGGGAATGAAAGCCCCAGAGGTGGTCCTCAAGGTTAACTCTTGGGGTCTGGAATCCCTCAGACCTGGTTGGAATTCCAGCTCCATTGTTCTCGGCAAGACACGGCCATAATCGAAGACTGTCAGACGCGGGATCCTGCTCTTTACCTTACTCAGTGTGAGGGTGGTGACAAGATGGATGCTCATCAAAACCTTACAGTGGTGCCTGACAGCACTCTGAGCTGCCACCCTGTTACTGTTGCCATGTTTTGTGTGTCCTTTTTTTTTTTTTTTAAACGCCTACAGCACCTGGTATTCCTAGGTGGTTTTCCAAGTACTAACCAGACCCGACCCTGCTTAGCTTCTGAGATCAGATGGGATCGTGTGTGTTCAGGGTGGCATGGCCATGGACTGTGGTCATGTTTTAATAGGCCCAGAGGGGCAGGGCCTCACCCTAGCTGCATAGCGTGCCTTTAGCATTGTTGGGACTAGCCTTTTGGCTCTGATGACTCTCATTTTTAACCCAGGCTTTCTAGTATCCTGCACTTGACCAAACCAAACCATCCCTGGATCTTTGTCTTAGTAATGCAGGACAGTGGAGATCTGTACATGGGAATTAGAATACCCACTGTATCCACAGGTTACAGAGTCAGGGGCTCCTAGGAGAAGAGCTCACACCCTGTGGGTACAGGTTTCCTGGACATGAGGGTGGGCCCAACAGATACCAGTCTCTCTAGTAGGGTGGGGCAGCAGTAAGTATATGGAGGATGGACCAGGCCAGACCAAGGGCAGCTGTCCGGACCAGCTTGGGCACAGAGGCTGTCTGGTACAAGGAAACGCCACTTGCTGAGCCTGGCTCTGGGAGGCTGGTCGCGCACTGGGGTGGAGGCCAGGTTAGTGCCCATCACTGTGGTTCAAGCTACAATTGGGGAGGAAGGCCGGCTTCAGGAATCAGAGGGTAGGCACAGAGCTCAGAAGGGTCCAGAGGTATGTGTTCTTCTCTTCTGGTGAGAAACTGGTAGGTAGTCTGGGCCTCATGGGACACAGGTGGCAAGTTCAGAGCAACCTGTGTTTCAGTCCTGCTAAGGTGACCTTAGGCAAATCACTAGGTTTCTCTAAATTTCAGAGTCCCCTCTGCTAGGAGAATCATTGTGAGAAATGTGCTGATGGGAGTGTGCTGAGCATGATCTCTAGAGATGCTGCCCAGCCTACAGCATGCCCAACAGAGCCCAGGTCCATCTGCTGCCAGCGTGTAGTGCTGGGTATCCATAGGGCTGGATCACCAGGCATCATGGCTCTGCCTGGAGGCACCGTGCCGGGGCTGACTGGGCTGGAGCTTAATGTAAACACCCTCAACATGAAACATGTTTCTCAGATGTGACCTCATGCAGCTGCTCCTTTGGGGGGCTTGGCTGCCTGGCGTTGGTGGGCAGACCTGGGACCCCAGGCCAACACAGAGCATGGAGGGGTTGCAAGCCCCTCCCTCTCCCACTACTGTTAGATGAAGAACCTTCCGAGTCAGCTTGACCCTATAAGCCTTTCCTTCTCTCATTGCTCCCCACGGCATCCCAGGAGGCATGGAGAGACCTAGTGCTGTCCAAGGTGACACAGCTATGGAAGGCCCAAGTGAGGGTTCAGGTCTTGATCTGATGGAACCTAAGTTTGGGACACTTTCTGTTCCTAGAGGTGGTCCTCCCTGATGTTACTGAGGTCAGGGGTCCGAATCCAATTCAACACTATAGTCAAAGGTTCCTGAGGGCTGTTGTGGACCTGGCTCTAATGGGTTCACTCTTATTGCTGGGGATCTGTCCATCTACCCACCTGTTCACTCAATCACCCACCCATCCTTCATCCATCCATCCATCCACCCACCCACCCACCATCCATCTATCCAAATTTATCTACCCACCCATTTATGCTATTCAGCTGGCCACACAGATTGTTGTGAGAACCTGCACTGACTTTCCGGGGGCCTGAAGTCTCAGCCGCTTGCCAAGGCCAACCCAGCTCCCATCATGAGCACTGACCCCTGCTCCAGTTTCAGAGTCACAGCTGGGGAGCCAGGAGGCCCTGTCATTGGGCATGGAAGCCGAGCTGCCCAACAGCCTGCCTGGCGACGACCAAGATGAGTGCCTGCTGCTCCCAGGGGAGCTGTGCCAGCACCTCTGCATCAACACTGTGGGCTCCTATCACTGTGCGTGCTTTCCCGGCTTCTCCCTGCAGGATGATGGCCGCACCTGCCAACCAGGTGAGGGTCTAGACAGTTGGGGCAGGTGCCAGGGCTGACCTTGCCAGGGGTGTGCGGCATTCCTGCAGTGGGGACTATGGGATACTTCTCCCACCACCCACACATTGGAACCCACAGGACCCAGAGTCCCCTGGTGATGGACTTTGTGAAGCCAGACAGATGGGCTCCCTCTTAGAACTCCATCTCTAGTAGGAGTTCTAGAGATGGAGGGGCGGCCCCAGTCCCCTGCCCTGGATTTGAGTGAAGGACCAGGACTCCCTCCACAGAGGCTCCCCCCAGTCTAAGCTGCATCCCCTGGGCTCATGGTGGTTAGGTCCCAATAACTAATCTGGGAGGTTGCTGTAGCCCCTGGTCTGGGAGGGCTTTCTCCCTGCCAGCTTCTAGGGAGATTTGTTATCAGTATAGAAACTCACTCCCCTTTTTCCTTGCTTCCTTTGTGATGAATATGTGTGAGATAATTCTTGCCCAAGGTATGTCACTTCCTGAGCCTTAGTTTTCTCTCCTGTGAAATGCCTGGGGGAGGATTAAATGAGGCAGTCTCTGTCAAATGCTGGCATGGTGCCTGTTAGGGCCTGAGGCCTGGCTGAAGATGCGAGGCAGACTTCCCCCTCCTTTCTGCTCTGCTTGGGACAGATGGTGGCTCCCCACAGCCGGAGGCTGCAGAAGAATCTGCACTGAAGCCAGAATCCTCCCGAGTGGCCCCCAACACCATCCCGCTACCACTGCCACAACCCAACACCTGCAAAGGTAACCTGGGCATTGGGGTAGGTCTGGGGGGGCTTGTAGGTAGTGAGCTCTCCAGTGCTGGGTGTGCACAAGATAGCCTCTGCCAAAGGGGGCCTTCTGCTTGAGGGAGTAGTTTGGTCTCTCCTTTCTGAACTGAATGTAGCTGAGGAGGTGAGATTGGGGCAGGGAGGAGGGTCAGCCTGGGAGACGAGAGGGAAGGGGAGATGAGAATAGAGGACAGCCTGCGGTGATTGTATGTGACCCCAAGCAAGCCAGTTAGCTACTTTTTTGGTCTCAGTTCCTATAAAATTGAGAGACTTCAGCCTTTATTTGTAGAACTGTCGTGGAGACTTCATTCAGTAACATGTAGAAAATTCTGTTTTTCTGCTCCTCCCTTCTTTCTTGTTCCTTCTTTGCATCCTGTCTTCTCTTTCTCCTTCTCACTTCCCATGCTGTTACTCAGGGGAGGGGTTCAGTATGCAGGTGGTGGTGGTGGCAAGAGATCTAGAACATTATCCCGGGCACCAGCTGATGAACTGATTTAACCAGTGAACTTGTAAAAAGGTCCAGGAGTGGGGTTTCTTAGCTCCCAGCCTCTCCATCTGTAGGTTAGAGCTGTAGGTGATGAGTGTGGTGCTCTCTGATTTCTGCGGTTTCCTTCCAGACAATGGGCCCTGCAAGCAGGTGTGCAATGTCATTGGGGACACAGCCATGTGCTCCTGCTTTCCTGGCTATGCCATCATGGCAGATGGCTTGTCCTGTGAAGGTGAGTACTGCAGGGCTGCCCTCATACTGGTGCAAACGAGGAGGGCGGGACAAACAGAACGAGGGAGGTGGTCTGAATCTAAGACTCATTGCGTGGTGAGAGAACAGGGTTGGCTGCTGTGTTGAAGAGCCCCACATAGCTTTCACAGGTATCCCTGTCATGTCATCATGCACATGTGTGCATGCAGGCCACGTCTGTCACACAAGTTGGTCAGGGCCCCAGGCCCCTACTGTCGTGTTGTCTGCCATTCCTTAGAGCAGTGCTTTCCAAACTCCAGTGTGCAACGGAGACACTGGGAAGCCTGGTGACAGCTCGGTTCCTGAGAATCCCCAGAGAGCCTGACCCAGTAGATCTGGGGTGGGCCTGAGAATTTGTATTTCTCACCAGGTCCCTGGACCACAGTCCACCTACCCTGTCCTTGAGGGTTGCCCTTGCCTGTGTGGCTGAAGCTGTTTCTTACCACATTAACTCTGTTTGGCCATGGGTGGAAAGAGGGAAGTGCGTGCCCAGTTATTGTAAGGCAGGACCTGGAAGTGGCATTTGTCCCTCCGCTTGCCTCTGATGGGGAGCAAGACTGAGGAGTAGGAGCCCCCAACTGAACAGCACTAAAATCAGTTCTGTTACTGAAACCAGGGAGGGGATAGTGGATGTTGCTGACAGCTAGCTACTTCTGCCATTCGCAGAGGGGCCGAAGAGGTTGTGAAAGCATGCCCCTTTCATGCCAGCACCCCTGCTAGGGTCCAGGTCTTGTCTTGCTAGGGCCTGTGGTCTGGGACCTCCTTCTGTGAGATGGGAGCATTGGATCTGACACCTGCTGGGGTGGTTTCCACAGGGAATGAGTCCTTGAGAACAGCCCGAGAGGCCTTGAGACTACACCTCCTCGTGTCTGGAGGCAGGACAGACACGGAGCATGCCCGTGGTCTTATACACACCAGTGCGACTTCTGCTTTAGGAGATGTGACCCTGGTGGGTATCTGAGAGGGTCAGGATTAAGTCTCCAGAAAAATGCCTGCATCCCTGCCAGAGGCTGAATCCCGTTGGCTGAGACTGTTCTCTGATGTGGGACAAACAGAATGAGGGAGGTGATCCGGATTCAGAAGGCCTTGGGCTCTGACTTCCCTTCTCTAAACCTCAGTTTTGTCCTTTAGTTTCCAGAGAAGGCAGGAGTCTTGCCCAGGGCACACATCATGGTGGTGATGGGTAGGCTTTCGTTTCGGGTGGCGGGTGACATCTCAGGTACCCTGTGGGCTTTGCTCCTCACCTTTCATGCACCTGAAGACAGGAGGGTGTATCTCTCCTGGGTTGCAGCCCCTTTGGGCCCAGCCAGGCTGTAGGCCAATGTGTGTGTCTCTCCAGGCCTCCCTTCGTCCTCTGCAGAGCCCCTGGTAGTAACAGTTATGGGGGCCAGGCCAGCGGTTGCAGACGGGTATTCTGAGGGTACAGTCTGCCCTGCAGAGGAATCTTATTAAGCTCTGCCCTGTTTAAAACAATCAAATGAATGACCAACCATGAGAAACTCAAGAATTAAAAAAAAAAAAGTCCTGATTTCAGTTTTTTTTCTTGAAAATTATAAAATGTGCCCACTGGGAGTCTGTATTCCTGGTCGCCCCTCTGAACACAGCACAGGCCTCGAAGTGCCTGTAGAGCACTGCTCCTCCGTACCCCTGCCCCCATGCATGTTACACACCTGGCCCCCTAGCACTTGAGTTTGCAGTCCCTCTTTGTGTGGCTCCCTCGGCTGCCTGTGGGGGTGGAGCATTTCTAGACTGTGGGTGGGAGGCAGCCTCTGCTTCTGCCCTGATATTTGACCATGGGTAGGCTGCTTACCCTTCTGAGCCTCACTTTGCTCCCTGCCCTTACTGGGGTTCCATCTCTGACATCTTTTGACCGTATAAACTCAGACTTGGGCCCAAAGCCCAGAGATACCTCTGTTTCACTGGGAGGCCCTGGGCAGATCCTTGCCCGTCTCTGAGCCTCAGTTTCCCCATCTGTCACTGGATGCTTCATGACAGACCCCACGTCCCTCTAACAGCCCTTCTGTTTTTCCTCCTGTGGCTGTCACTAGACCGAGACGAGTGCCTGCTGGGTGCTCACGATTGTAGCCGGCGGCAGTTCTGTGTGAACACCCTGGGATCCTTCTACTGTGTCAACCACACAGTGCTCTGTGCCCAGGGCTTTATCCTCAACGTGCACAGGAAGTGCGTGGGTAAGCGAGAGCCCCTGCTGCCGCCACCGTCATGGCGCTCTGCTCTGCTCCACACCACGCCTGCAACACTGCAGCCACATGCCAAAGGGCCTGCCCTTTGCATATGAACTCCCGCCACAGCCGGCATCCCATGCTCTGTGTCACATCCTACATGTCCTGGTGTCCTGTCCCGCTTCTCCACTGGTACCCCTGAGAGGCCGCTTTCCCCAGAGATGTGCCTGAGAGTCAGAAAAGGAGCCGATGTGTGACCTGGCTGGGTCACTGAAACGAGGAGGGCAGACCTGTGGGCTGCAGGATGGGGCATGTGAGGTCTGAGGCAGTGAGCCTGGGTTTGAAGCAGGACCCTCTAGTAGTTCTATGACCTTGGACAAGCCTCAGTTCTGTCATCTGTAAAAAGAGGGTACTGAGGTCACTGATCCTCCTTTGGGATATGTGTGTACAGCGTAGCACAGAGGCTGGGGCACAGTGAGCATGTGGTGTCAGCTGCTGAGATTGTCTTTAGATGTTTCCAGAGTCCCTTCCAGATGTGAATGGCAGGCGCGGCTCTGCACCCCAGCTTAGTGGTCATTAGCTGTGTGACCCTGAGCGGTGGCACTCTCCTCTCTGAGCCTGCTTCTTCACCTCCACCCAGCTCCTGGCCTGGACATGGATGTGGTCAGTGGCTGATAACAGCTTGTCCCACCTGCTGCTCAGGGCCCATGTGGCTGAGCACTGGGGCACCAGGCATGCTCTGTGGGCAGTGAGTAGCGTGGACTTGACGTCCCCCATGGCCGCGGGGAATCATTGTCCTGACCAGAGACAGACTCAAAGTAGCAGGAGCTTGGTGCTGACTGGAAAATACTGCAGCAGGGACACAGACAAAGGGAGAGGTCTTTCTGTCTGGGAGCATCTGCATACACTTTCCGGGACAAGGTAGCATTTGCACCGGTCTCCATTGATGGCTACAGGACTGGAAATCAGGAAGGGCATGCAGGGTGGAAGGAACAGCTCAAACAAAGGTGTGGAAGTAGGAACAAGGCATAGCGCGTTCAGGGCACGTGACCAGAGCCTAGCCCTACTTTGTGCTTGGGGACCATGTCTAGCCTTACCATGTCCTCTTCTTTACCCTCCAGTGCTGGGCAGACAGGTCCCTGGTACTGGGCTGAGCAGCCGCTGCAGACATGTTTGCCCCTGGCCTCCAGCCGTCGGCACAACATGTGTCCTCCTAAGCCTGCTTGTCAACAGCCAGGCAGCTCTTCCTGTCTGGGTTGTGTCTGTGTATGTGTGTCTGGGACAGCAGATCCCACCAGGGCCCGCAAGCACCCCGCCCAGAATGGCCTGCCTTGCCTGCCTGCCTGCCTGCCTGCCTGCCGGGCCCAGATGGGCAGGCTCCCCTGCTGGCCTGGAAAGGCAGCCTTGTGCTACAAGGGTTTTCTGGGCAGCCAGAGAACATGTTCTGGTATTAAAAGAGCAAAGGTACATTCCATTCAGCAAAATTTATGAGCTCACATTTTCATTCTTTCCTTGACTTCACTTCTCATTCATCCTGCATAAACTTATCAGGGTCTCTTTGTTCTTCCATTCTCCTGCCGTGTTCATTTTATCATGTTAGCATTCGTCCTTCCCATTACTTATTCCTTCTCTAATGTATACTGGTATTTCCTGTGGTTTGCTTGTTAGCTCCAGGCGTGTTTATTCACCCTGGCTGGTGAGATGTGACACTGGTGCCTGGATGAAGAGTGTGGCTTCTGTAGGGCAGACTGCATGGGTTCAAATCCTAGCTCTGCTACTTTCTAGTTGTATGACCTAGGCCAAGTCATTTAATGTCTCTGAGCCTCAGTTTCCTTACCTGTTGAATAAGATAGTAACAGCACTTACCTCAAAGAGTCTCTGTGTAGAGATTCAATGAGTTAGTCTGTGTATAGAACTTGCAAGTGTTTGTCATTACTGCAGTTCAGTAAATGTGCTCTGCTGAGGCAGTCTGCATGGGCGGTGGTAAATCGACCGATCCCTGTCGAATGGATGGCTGCACAGACAGAGGTATGCAAGCCGAAGTGGGGGACATGTTGAGTGGTGCCAGGTCCAGAGGACATCTAAGGGACACGTGGCCTCAGTGGGGACTCCCCTGTGCTTTTTTGCTGTTTGCCCTTTTTTGCCCTGCCTTTGAGGACTGTCTTGGCCCCTGGGGAGATTGTCCTCAGTGGGCTGGGCTCAGAGATCGCTGGCCCCATGAGGAAAGACTGACAATCCAGGGCCCAGAGAAGACGGTGCTGTAGCCTAGGCCCCAAGAACGCATAGCTTTTCTCCCCAGAGTACCACCTGCCTGTCCTGTCTCTGCTGTCAGGTTGGCAGTTCCTCGAGGGCAGGGATTGTGGCTGACACTCCTGCTTGGCCACTGGACCTAGCACAGAATAGGCGCTAGCTAATGTGTGTCCAGGAATGGCTGAATCAGCGAATTATTGCTGCCCCTTCCCTGCCGACTGGAGCGTGGAGGCAGGCTCTGGTCATGCATTCCTGCATCCTTAGCTGACCTGGAATGAGGTCGGAGCTGGTGAACTCTCTGAGGGTTTTCTACCTTCCTCCCTGCTGCTCCTTTTCTCTCTCTCCTCCTCAGACTTCTCACCTTCCCAGCTGCTCACGTCAGGAGTCAGTTTTTGGTCTCTTCTCTCTCTGCCTGTCCCCAGATGACCTCAGCAGCTAACCACTTCAAATTAGTACCTCCACTCAGACTCCTCTCATGAACTCAGAGCTGTATCTCTGGCTGTTTCTCTACGCTCGAATTAACTGTGACCACAAGGGCACCTGACTGCCCCTGCAGGCCTGCTTCTCCCCTGTCCCTGTCCCTGTCCCCGGGGCTGATGCCCTCATCTGTCCAACCGCTTGGCCAAAAAAGCTTTGCAGACCTCTTGGCTTCTCTTTTTTCTCACACTTTCGTCTCATCCACTGGTAGATCCTGTTGGTTCCACGTTCACAGTATTTTCCATAATCTGACCAGTTTCCTCACCATCATGGATGGCAGTCCATCATTTTCTGTTCTGAGAGCCTCCACCCTCATCCCTGGAGTGTTCATACCCAGGAGACCATGTGACATATCAGTCAGACCATTTTCTATCTCTGCAGGAACCCGGTATGGCTCCCACCTCCCTCCACTTCTCCTAACACTCTTCTCTCTCTCGTAGACATACTTCCCGGCTGGCCCTTGAACCTGCCTGGCAGACGCCCTGCTCATGGCCCTTGTATTGGCTGGCCCCTCTACCTGGAGTATGCTGGGCTCATTCTGTCACCTCTTCAAATGCTTTTTCAAATGTCCTTTGCTCTGAGGATCCTCCCCTGACCTACTTAAAATGGCACCCCGCGACTCGCTGCCCCTCAGCATTCCTTTTCTTTACCTGTCTCTGTTGATTCTGCTACACTCATGACCACCTTCCTGTTATGTCTGCTTATTCATCTGTTGGACCTCCTCCACTTAGTGTCCTCATAATGTCAGGGATTTCTGTCTGCCCTGTTCACCATGTACCCCTGGTGCCAAGTACAGTGCTTGTGGGCACATGGCAGACACCCGATCAATCATTGTTGAGTGAATGGATGCATAGACAGGTGGATATCAACTGCATACTATTCTCTGGGTAGTGAGCACCTTGAGGGCAGTGCTGGCTGCGCTCAGCCACCACCCCAGGAGTATACTTCAGCCTCTAATGGCCTTGCTTTCCCCACAGACATCAATGAATGTGTGACAGACCTCCACACGTGCAGCCGGGGTGAGCACTGTGTGAACACGGAGGGCTCTTTTCGTTGCGACAAGGCCCTCACCTGCCAGCCAGGTTACATCCTTGAGGATGGCGAGTGCACAGGTGAGCACAGTGGTCTGCAAGTCCCACCCCTGATCTGCCTTGCTCCGCCCCCTGTCCTCTCCCACCTCCTGACTCCTCCTTGACTTGCCCAGAGCCAAGAGCTCCCAGCCTTTGGGTTTCTTGTCTGTGGGAGGACCCCATAGGTGATGGTATTTGGGGAAGAGGGGGTGTTTGAGGCTACTGGGGGAGGCTAGGGTATGCTCCTGGCTTTGCTACCGTTTCTGGCATCTGGGTGCTACTTGCCCCCCTCACCATGCCTCAGTTCCTCTGTTTGTATGTTGGCATGGAGCCCCATGGATCACTTCTGTCCCTTTCACGGGAAAGTTCTAGCCTCCTAGAAAGAGGGAGAATTTTCATAGAATCGTTTTAACAGATATTTCTGAGCTTGATGTCCTTGTCTCTGACCTCTCGACGAGGGACATGGGGCCACACAGGCAAACAAGAAAGTGGCAGAATGGCTTTGGCCTGGGTGTTACATTGGGGGTCCAAAGGGGCCTTCTGTGGAGGTGATGCTGGAGTGGATACCTACGTGATGAGAAGCTCCTGGGAAGGGTGTTCTAGGGATAGGGAACAGCAAGCATGTGCCTTTTGAAGGGGAGAGATCTTGGTGTGTTCAAAGAACAGATAGAGAGTCTCTGATTGGGGCAAACATGCCTACAGCTTGGAAGAAGGGTATAGGCTTGGTAGGCCCAATGAAGGAAGAAGTTTATAGTTAATTTCACATGCGATAGGATAGCTAAAAATGATCAGAAGAATGTCAGCAAGGACAGAAGACCTATTGAAGTGTTCATGTGTTACAAGCCCTGGAGAATGCTGATGAAAAGTAGCCCTGAGGTTGGGTATGAGCCCAGGGAAGTGGATTAACACACTCCCTGGGCATGGATTGGGGGTGGGATGAGCTAGGAGGAGAGATGAGCCCAGCCCCTTTTCACAAGTGTGTGCACACCCGCAAACAAGGACACACACAGATCCATGGCCAGCCTTCCTCCAAGAACCCAGACACCTGGTAAGGGGTGCCACTGCCCTGGACATGCCCTAGCACCCCCTGACCCTCTGTTAGGACACTGGGCTCCTTAGAGTGGATGTGGAGAGGTGGCCTGTTCAAGCTCTGGGCGGTCATCAGATGGGCTGTGCTGCTTCATGTCCAACTCCCGGAGGGCAGGCTACTATGGGAAGCTGGTAGAAGCTTTGGAAGCCAGAGAGAGGATGGGTGGAGGGACGGACACTGGATAGACTACAGACGGACACAGAGGTGTTGGTCTGTCAGTTAGCAAAGCTAAGTGAGTTTGGCCTGCCAGCCTGTTTCCTGGTCTGTAAAAAAGACCAGATATGCCTGCTATGCAAGAAGTATGGAGGGGAGCGGAGGGCCAGTGCTTCGTAAGCTGTGAAATACTGCACAGAGGTGACTGCCACACAGTAGGTGTGGGCAGCAGTTACATCCAGGTCTGGCACTCCATGCTGGGAAGCTCCAAGCCTTGCTGCTGCCAACCACACGTTCAGAGAAACCTGGAGACGGGACTGCAGGGATTTGAGCATGTGTCCTCATTTCTGCCTGCCCAAGTAAGCGTGGGGCGATGGTTAGGAGTACAGGCCTCAGAACAGGTTCCTCACCTTAGCTGCTGAACTGTGCCCGTGCTTTGGTTTCCCCTGTGTAAGATGGGGCTTGTCATAGTCCCTACTTTGTAGGGTTGTTTGTGAGCATCGAGTAGATAAATACCTCTCAGAGTGCCGACTCAGGAAATGCAGTGATGTCACTATTTTATTATTGGATGTGGACAGTATGTGGCTCTGCCTGCTTTCTGTGATGTAGAAAACCTTTGTAAACATCAAGGTCATGGCGAGGATGTGCGGGCAAGGGCCCACCAGCCTGCCAGCCCCTGACTCCATGCCTCTGTGTGCCAGATGTGGACGAGTGTGCGCTGGGCACACACAACTGCCAGGCAGGCTTCACATGCCAGAACACCAAGGGCTCCTTCTACTGCCAGGCACGGCAGCGCTGCATGGAGGGCTTCCTGCAGGACCCCGAGGGCAACTGCGTGGGTGAGTGGTGGGGGGCGCCTTCCCCAGATGCCTTTGGAAGGGGTCATGGCTGGGGGACCGTGAGGGCTTAGAGATCAGGGAGGCCTGCCTTACTGCGTTCACTCTCTCCCAGCCTGAGTGTCCTTACTGTGAATGGACAGGTCAGTGTCTGGTGCCAGGAGGCGCTTGCACGACAGAAGCTCTTCTTATCCTGAGATGTCTGACTTTGGTCGAGTTACTTCTCTTGTGGCCCTAGTTTACCCGTCTTTGGGGTTGGACTGGATAAATATGTACCAGATTTCTTTTAACCCAGTTAATAGGAAGAAATATATGTTAAGTCTTGATCTGGTACACACACACACACACACGCACGCACACACGCACGCACGCATGCACGCACGCATACACGCATACACATGCATGCGTGTGGCTGGACCACAAGTTTCACAGAATGTTACCCTACTGCATGTGATACTCACTGAAATTTCTATTTGCAGAGAATGCTAGTGAGACCTTCAAATTGATTTTATGCTGTACTCATGGGTTGAAACCCTCAGTTTGATGGATGCTTGCCTTGTCCCCACATGGTTTTGATGAGATCATGTACTCTTCCCACCACTCTTGAGCCGCTTCCAAAAAACACCTGGCCCACAGCCAAGAGGCCCCACCTCCCCAAGGCTGTGACCCGGCAGGCCCAGGGTGTAGCACCAGGGCCTCTGCAGGACTGACAGCATCCTGAGGATAGGCCTTATCTAGGCCACACTCAACCCCGGAGGGGACGAAAGACACAGAGGGAGAGGTGGAAAGGCGAGCACTCTGCAAGGCCCGCCACTGGGTGTAGACAGAAACAAGGGATGTGTTAGGACACAGTTTTTGTCATATACCTTTTCCTAAGAAGAACAGCTTGTGGGATGGGCGTCCCTCCCTTGCCGGGAGGACACAGGGACAGAGAGGGGCCTTAAATTCATCTGAAGGCTTTCACAAGACTCTTTGGGGTTCCTCTAGCCAGTCTTAGGTCTGAAGCTCTCTCTGAGGCACCCCCTTAACAACTGTACTCCAACAGTGACAGGACATGGGTGACCTCTTGGGACCACAGGGCTGTGGGCACAAGAAGGTCCCTGTGCTCTGCCCTGGGATACCCAGTGAGGGTCAGGGCAAGGTGGGGAGGGATCCGCCCGATGACAAACAGTTCCTCAGTGGTTCATTCACCCACAGCACTTCCTCAGCTCCTCCTGTGTGTCATGGTTGTAGAGTCAATGGACTGTAGCAGTTTAATGAGACATCCTGGAGGGGAGGGAGTAAATAAGCAAACAGTTATTCAAGTGGCAGTTACTCAAGAGTACTTTGATGAATAATAAGGGTGAAATAAGGATGAAAGCTTAAAGGGTGGGTGTGGCATCTCTACCTAGAATGGTCAGGGGGTCAGGGAGGGCCTCCCTGAGGAGGTGAGATTGGCGCAGGGCCCTGAGGAAGTAAAAGAGCCAGCCATGAAAACGTTAGGGATAGTGTGTCCCAGAGAAGGGAGGACAGCATGTGTGAAGGCCCTGCGTGGGGCCGTGCCCAGGTGTGGTGGGTTGATGGATTAGGCCGGTGGGGCTGGGGTGCAGTGTGTGTGAGAGAGTGACAGAGGGTGAGGTTGACAGGCTGGCAGGTTTGGAGAATAAGGGTGTGACTTTCGGTAGTTATCCTAGTTGTCAGGATACTACCTTGATTTCCCCTCTGCCTCTAGCTGCTCCATGAGGGAGGAGCTGGTAGGTACTTGGGTTTTGGGAATTGAAGCTCCTCATGCCATGGGACATGGGTGGAACAATATGACCCACAGCCTTAACCTGCATTGGTCTGGAGCTCAGGACTTGCTGCCTCCCAGTTCGGCCCTGGACCCAGATTCTAGGGCCTGGGGAGGGGCTGTGCCAGGCTCCCTGCCACCCACACCCTCTTCTGTAGATATCAATGAGTGCACGTCGCTGTCGGAGCCGTGTCGGCCTGGCTTCAGCTGCATCAACACGGTGGGCTCCTACACGTGCCAGAGGAATGCACTGCTCTGCGGGCGAGGCTACCACGCCAGCCGGGATGGGACCAAGTGTGTGGGTAAGGCCAGCGTGCTCCCCATCCCCTGGCCAGCCTTGGCCTTCCTGTGTTTCTGGCCTGTGGGATGCTCGAGTAAAGGGAGAGCTCAGGCCTCAGGGTACCCCGCTCACCTTCCCCTGGCAGATGTGAATGAGTGCGAGGCAGGCGTGCACCGCTGTAGGGAGGGCCAAGTGTGCCATAACCTCCCTGGCTCCTACCGCTGTGACTGTAAAGCCGGCTTTCAGCAGGATGCCTTCAGCCAGGCCTGCATAGGTAGGTGGGGGCTGGTTGCCATGATCCCTCTCTGGTTTCTCTGAGCATTGCCTACCTGCCTCAGGCCAGCCTCCTCCCAACCCCACCGCCCTTCCTGCCCTCCCCCGCCCCACCTTGCTCTGACCCAGGTCTGCCTTTTCTGGGTTTGACTGCCTTCCTGCCTTCTTGTCCGGCTGTGACTCCATTCCCTTTGCTCTGGTCTCTGTTCCTCTCAGCCTTGGTCCCTTCTTCTCTTGCTCTTTGCTGTGATTGTGTCCCTCTGTCTCTAGCTTCCCTCCAACATTCTTACTGACTTTCTCCCCTGCTTCTGGTCTTTTTGCTTTTTCCTTTCTCTGTCTGGGTCCCTCCCTGTCTCTCCTGGGTTCCTGGATCCCCCTTCCCACATAACCCCCTCTTATACCTGGGGTGGAGGGAGCTGGCTTCCAGGTCACCTCCACCCTTCCTGTGGACTGCCCACCCTGCCCTTTGCCGTCTGCCCACAGACGTGAACGAATGCTGGACCTCCCCGGGCCGCCTTTGCCAGCACACGTGCGAGAACACAGTCGGCTCCTACCGCTGCTCCTGTGCCTCTGGCTTCCGTCTGGCTGCTGACGGCAAGCACTGCGAAGGTACCACTGACCCTGACCCCAGACCTTGGCCTCTGACCCCATACGGATGCGCCCACCGTGTGAAACCCATGTCATGCTCAGCCCCTGCCCTCACACCTCTGCCTCACACTTCTCCATTTCTGTCTGTGGAAACTCCCTTTGGCCTCGGCTGGTCTAGCTGTTTCCTCTCATGAGCCCTCCTTGAGGGCCCAGGGCCCCAGTTATCTTAGCCTGGAGGAGTCTACAACCCCAGAGGGAGCTCCTTGCAGGCAAGGGTGGCAGCCCAACCTCTGCTCGTGGTGGGTTCTGATCCTGGTCACGATTGAGGGAACAGTAGTCAGTAAAGCATGAGATAGGGACTGCGGCCACCTGCAGAGTCCAGGAACCGCTGGCAAAAGTGGGCAGTAGCCACAAAACACCTGTGGATGGGTGCCATCCAGTTGTACCAGTCCAGGGTGACATGCCCAGGCCCAGGAAAGGTCTGGCACATCCTAAGAGTTCAGCAGCTCTTGGTTGGATCAATGAAAGATAAGTCTTTTCCTATGAAGAGCTCAGAGTCCAGTACATACTCCATCTAAGCTGTGAAGTCATCTGGGCCAGGTGCTGTAGACCTTCAGGGTAGCACCTGAGGATCTGAACCTGATATGTGGCTGCTTCCTCCAGGCAGCAGGCTAGGCCAGGACTAGCAAGCCCCAGCCCCTTCCTCAGCTGCCTGCCCTACGTGGGCCCCTTGTACTTATCTGGGCCTCAGATTCCTCAAATTGCCCCAAGGGGAGGCTGGAACTATTGTTCTCTCAAGAGGAGGCTCCAGATGAGCCTGGACCCCGACCCTCATCTCTGGCCTAGGAGGGTTTCGCCATGACCACCCACTGGTCTCCCTGCAGATGTGAATGAGTGTGAGACCAAGCGCTGCAGCCAGGAATGTGCCAACATCTACGGCTCCTACCAGTGCTACTGCCGCCAAGGCTACCAGCTGACTGAAGACGGGCATACTTGCATAGGTACCTCTCCGCTGCCCAGGGCCCCTTCCCGAGAGGCCCCCCTTTCCAGTGTGCCAGGTTCCCAGACACACAGAGGCTTTATCGTCACACCAGACTTGGGATCTCATCCCTGCGACCTCCTGGCTTTGTGACTTTAGGTAGACACTTCCTGGTCTGACCTTAAGCTCCTGCTCTGCACCGTGAGGATGATGGTCCCGACCTCAGGGGGCTGAAGTGTTCAGTGGAATGTTGACTGCGTCCAGGCTGTGTCCGGTACTCGATTGACCGTCTGATGACAGTAGTAACTGTGGAGCAGCCCTAGGGAGCAAGCCCTGGGACGAGAGTCCTGTTTCATAGTCAGGCCTTGGGCAGCTCTCTTTCTCTGAGCCCTATCGTCCTCATCTATAAAATGGGCCCCAAAGAGCTTCCTGGCTGTGGCAGGGACAGCAGGAGTGTCAGCGGCTGGGCCCTTTGGTTAGGTAGGTTTTACGAGGGCTGGACCTCTCTCTCTGGCAGACATCGACGAGTGCGCTCAGGGTGCCGGCATCCTCTGCGCCTTCCGCTGTGTCAACGTGCCGGGGAGTTACCAGTGTGCGTGCCCGGAGCGGGGCTACACCATGACGGCCAATGGAAGGTCCTGCAAGGGTGAGCGAGGGGTCACTGCCCACCAGAGCCTCGGGCAGCTTCTGAGCAGGCATAACCTCACACGACTTGCTATGTGTTTGGAACTCTGACACCAAGCGTGTAAGCACAAAGTGGCCCGTGTCTCTGGGGGTCTGTGCTTGGAATGAGGAAGGTGGTAGGTAGTCTTTTTGCTGTTTGACCTGGCTTAGGATCTTTCAGGCTTAGACTCAGCTCTGGGCCTTGCCCTGGGAACAGAGAGGGATCCTTGTGGGGTGGTTCTAAACGGTATCAGAGACCTGTCCAGTGGGAAACCTGCAGAAGAGCAGCCTCAGGGGTCTCAGTCTCTGGCCCCAAGCGTCTGCTGTGCTATTCAGGGATGGAGTCAGATAGGTCTCTGGACTGAGAGGGTAAGATAGTACGCCAAGGGTAGAGAAGAAGCTCAGAGAGGCTTATTTCAGAACCACGTGCAGAAAGACACTGTCCCAGTTGCAGATGTGCAGAGCTGGGGAGGGCTGCATGGAAGGAATGAGGCTTCCCATCCCGGGGGACATGCAAAGAGGAGGTTGGTAATTACCTATTATATTTGCACTGAGGGAACTACTTCCTTAGAGGGAAAACCAGGTTCCGTGGCATCTAAATTTCCTTCTAAGTGAGAGAGTCGTGATCTTTAGTTCAATTCCACTGAGATATACTGAGGCCACTAAATTCTGGGCCTGGCATGCCACCAGGGCAAGGTGGAGGGGCCTGGAATCCAACTGGGGCAGGATACAGGAGGGGTACCAGCATCCCCCTTGGAGAACCAACTACTTAGCATCCAGCCCATCTGCCCTTCTCCTGGCTTGCATGACTGAGTCTTCCTGGGTGGTGGGGCTAAGAACCTGGAGGTCCCTGGCTTGCAGTTTTGGTCCACTAAGGCAGGCCCTGTGTTCCTGAGGCAGCAAAGGGTCAGGGTTGGCACCTGGAAGGGTAGACCAATGTTGTTTGGGCTGGCAGTTGCTACCTGTAAATGGATCCCAAGATCAAATTGGTAGACCTCAGCCAGGTGTGTGTGTGTGTGTGTGTGTGTGTGTGTGTGTGTGTACAGAATATAGGGTAGGGTAAACTGGACATGATGTCAGTCAGTACACTGTGCCCATAAGGATTGTTCCAGTATACATGCACATACTTAGTCTCAAATGCAAAAGGATTCCTTACTGTAGGTTGATACAAAAATAATAAGTTAAAAGGCTCTGAATGAGAACAGTTAAATCAGGTACTTGGAGCCTTGCCGGGCTCATAGAAACTGACCTGGATCTCCCTGGCTGCAAAGCACTCTTTAATTTAAAAAATAATCAGTACGGACCCTGTAAAATGTAGGGATTTTGCCCACCATAAACTGTGCTGTGTGGGAAATACCTTAGGGTTCTAGAATGTGATTTCGTTTTTGAGACTGAGGCCTTGCTCTTTTTGATAGCAGAACATAAAGTGTGGTCACTCCCCGGGAGATTTGTCAGCACAGCAGTGCCTTTTGCTTTTGAAGGCATTTCAGGTTGGAAACCCGGTCACGTTCAGGAAGGTCTGTCCTGGACCCTTCCTCCCTGGCCCATGCTAGCCAGGGTCAGACGAGTGCCCGGAGTGTGCTTGTGCTGCTCCCTGAGGATTCCCTGCACCCAGTGTGCACTAGCCATAGGTTCATTTGACGGCCAGCGCTGTTCTCTGGCCATGAGACCCCACAGCTGCCGATGCCGACCCCACCCAGTTCTCTGCATCTTTCTGGGGATGGCTGTCCTTTTGCCGCCTCATAGCCTGCCCAGTGGCCCGCCGTCCTGAGATGAAGAACTGGCAATGCACAGGTCCCCTCTCTCCAGTCGACCCTGCATCACCAGCCACCGCCAGGGAGTCAGAGCGAGGGAGAGGCCCCTCACACGTGTGATGCTTTCATGTTCTCTAAACTGGAAGAGTCTCTGTGCTGTCACAGAGCAGATGAGGGCAGAGTTCGAGATGCTGGTTCTGTCCGGTCATATCCACTTCCAGAGTCCTACTGTGGCACTCCGTGACTGCGGCTGTGACCTTCAGAGCTAAGCAGTTGCCCTCTGTGTCCCCTGGCCTTATAGGACCAAACTCTGAGGTCTCACTGCTCCAACAGTAGGGTGGCCATGGGGGAAAGGAATGTGCTGGTTAATAATCTCACATTAGCATTTGATTCTCTTTAATAGTAAAAAAAAAAAAAGTGGGGGCGGACAGAAAAATATTAAGGAATTAAGGCTTGGCCACATCTCCTAGAACATATATTCCATGGAAGAAGGGCCGTGACTCTTGTTCACTAACATGTAGAACAGTGCCCAGCATTTGATAGGTGCTCATTGAACCTTCAACCATGCGACGGGACTGAGAGGCAACTGTTGCTTATATTTGGATGTTTTTCTTCCAGTCTCTGTTTATGCCAATATATACATAGACACACACACACACACACACACACACACACACACACACTCACTCACTCACTCACTCACTCACTCACTCACTCACTATGATACTAGCTAAGATCATGCTGAAAATAGCCCTGAATCCTGTTTTTCTGGTTTTTGTTTTAAAGTGTATGTAAGGCCTGCATCAGCATTCCCCTTAGGGCTAGCTTTTAGCAATGCTGTTAGTCGTACCACTGATTTCGGCCTCCATTTCTGCACATCTGAGCTGTGGCTGGTATCTTGACACCCCCTGGGTAGGTGGCCTTGTTGAACTCTCGCTTTGATTTGAACTTTCCAGGAGAAGCTGCAAGGTCAAGGCCCCACAGATACCAAGGGCCTGGCAGCGCCAGGTGGCAAGGACCCTGAGGTCCTAGGGAAATCCTACAACAGTTTCCTGTGAGCTTGGTGATGCTGCTGACCCTTGGGGTTCTTCCTGCCATTCCTGGACATTGCTGTCAACACGGGCCCAGGGCAGACAGCGAGAGGAACTGTTCCCACCTCGTTCCGGCCCCACCCCCACCAGGGCCAGGGCTTCCTGCTCCTGATGTGGGTGGCCCCAGAGTAGAGTGAGGAACAGATGGAGGTTCTTCCTTTGTATGGATTCAATTAGTGAATCACCAGGACAACAACCATGCTTATTTTGGCCCCAGCACTTCTGGCCTCCTGCCATGTTTTCTCCCCCTCTGGGAAATTGGGATCATGACCCATTTTCCAGAGGAGGGAAGTGAGGCTTTGAGAGGTGAATGAATGTGCACGTCTCTGCCACTGTAGAGCATGGCAGTTGGGGATGCAGGTTGGCTGCTGCTGACTGTTCTATTTTGTTGTAGCTGCTGTTGTTAGGAGTCAGGTTGGCATCATGGTTGGATCCCAGATTTTGGCATCTGGTGGACCTGGCTTCCGGCCCCACCTGTCCTGCTGAGTGCTGCATGACTGTGAGCCATGCGACGCCTCTTCGGAACCTCAGTTCCCTCCTGAGTGGAGGCCTATGACCCTCACCGCATTGGTCTCGGATGAGAATTGAGTGAGGAGAAATTCCTAAGTTGAGTCAGTGTGAAGGACTGGAGAACAAAATGTGAAGCCCTCTAGGGAAGGACCTGACAGACCTGGGCTTCTCCCACCCCTCGTACAGACCCTGGGGCCTTCGAAGGCTGCTCCGTCTGAGCGAACGGCTGGTTTTCACGGGAAAGGTCTCTCGAACTCACTCCTTCGATCCACAGGCTGTCTGCAGAACACACACACACTTGTACCACATGCCTGCTTCTCTGATCTTTCGTCAGGGATATTCATATGTGTGTTATCAATGCAAGAAACATCCAAATCTGTAGATGTTTTTATTAGTTTATTTGTGCCGAACTGATGAAAATTGCTCCAGGAGCAAAATCTTAATGGACTGAGAAAATGCTCTGGGGGAATGGCAGTTTTGCAGCTTATTATGCACCTCAGAATAAAAGGAGGAAATGCAAGGAGAGATACACGAAATCCATTGGTGGTAGAGGAACAAGACAACAATTTAGGGTTCTGTGCTCTGCTGAGAGGTCTGGAAAAGGTGATTACTCTGACATTTCAAAGATATGTTATCTTAGGTGCAGAAAGACAATAGACAGGCCCCCTAAGGTGAAAATTGACCTTTGTCAAGGAAGCTACATGCCTAGGTTGTGACTATCTGCCATGACTCGCTTTTAGTTGGAATGTTTCTGTTCAGACTATCCTACATGGTTCCCTTTGGTCTCTTTGTAAGGCACATGACACAGGCTTTCCCTGAGCTTCTCAGGTTTAGTGTGTGGTCCCCCTTTTAATCCACTGTGTGTGTGTTTCAGTGTCTTGAATGGGCCCTCCGTGTGTGCGTGTGCGTGTGCGTGTGTGCGTGCGTGCGTGTGTGTGTCTGTTTCTATGTGTCTGTGTGAGTGTGCTAGAGCATATGCAAGTGCTCAGCCATATTTGTGTGAGTGTACAGGAAATAGGAGCATGCCTGTGCACTGTATGGGGGCGGGGGCATTTAGAACCGTGCATCTTGCAGTCTGTATTTACAGGTGACAGGTCTTGCACCTCCATCCAACAATATGTGTAGAGCACCTACTCTGTGCCAGGGGACACCACAGGACAGAGAAAGACATACATACTTCTGCCCTCCTGGAACTCACACTAAGGTGGGGGAAGGGTAGAAACAGAAGACATACAAAATAGCTTAGGTGTGTTTGAGAACAGGACAGACTCTCTTTTTGAGGAGAATTTTATGAGTATAATAAGCAGGATGGGATGCAAGGTAGTCAGGGAGGGCTACTCCTGTAGGGGTGACATAGGGCTGAGACCTGAAAAATGAGAAGGAGCCAGCTGTGGGAGGATGCGGGGAAAGTGTTCCCGCAGCAGGACCACCGGTGCAAAGGCCCTGAGGTGGGATACGGGTCAGGGCATTGGAGCAGCCCAGAGGAGTCTCCCAGGACTGCAGCCTGAGTGAGAGGAGAGGGGCGTAGGAAAGAGCCAGAGGCTCTGGACTGCAGGGTTTGGGTCCTTGAGAGGGACTTGGGTTTTATGTGGGGAGCATGGGAAACCCTCAGAGAACATGACAGAAGATGATTTATATTGTAAAGCAAGGCCTTCTGGCTCCTGGATGTGGAGGGGACCAGATGGCAAAGGGTGGAATTGTGAGCTGTGTTCTTGTAGTCTGGGTGGTTCGGACGAGGGTCCCCAGCTGTGGGAGATCCCTTCCATCACCGTCCTCTCCTTCCCTAGACCTGGATGAGTGTGCACTGGGCACGCACAACTGTTCTGAAGCTGAGACCTGCCATAACATCCAGGGCAGCTTCCGCTGCCTGCGCTTTGAGTGCCCTCCTAACTACGTCCGAGTCTCTGAAACGTGAGTATTCCACCCCCATTCCCACCCCCCACCATGCCCTCATCCAAGGCCCAGGGACCCTGCACAGATCCTGTGCTGCCCAGGGGAGAGGCCAAGTGACCAGTGGCCCCTGTCTTAACCACCTCCTGCTCTTAACCCACCCCCACTGCTGTGTCTGTGGTCTATTTGACCACAAATGGTACAAATAAAAGCACTTTGCAGAAAGCTCGGAGTATAGAGAAGAAGATTCAGAGAAAATCTCAATCAATCAATCTCAGTGTCTCTCCCTCCCTCCCTCCCTCCCTCCCTCTTTGCTTCTTGTCTTCTCTCACTCTCTCCCACCCCTCCTCTCTCTCTCTCCCTCTCTCACACACACACAATATTATCTGTAGTTGTGTAACACATTAGCAACTTAAGATGACAGTTACTATCCCATAGTTTTGGAGGGTCCGGAACCTGGGATCAGCTAAGCTGGGCGGTTCTAAGCTCTGGGTCTCGTGAGACGGCAGGCTTCCGCTGCTCCCTCCCATGGCTCTGGGCAGGAGGTCTCAGCCCCCCGCCACATGCGCTTCTCCAGGGGCTGCTTTTGGTGGGACTTCTTCCAGCACAGGTCGTGATCATGGCGAGAGCTAGCAATAGTCTTGCAGAAGTAACACATACTTATAAAAGTAATACACACTTATAAAGACATTTAAACAATAAAAGTGTGTGAAGCAAAAGTTCTTGCCCCTCCCCCCAGACAAATTATATGGCTGCTGACTGGTTGGACTGTGGCCACCTTCTCTCTCATCTGAGCATAAAGCACACACGTTTATGCTGTCACGTAGATGCACTCGGTTGTTCGAAGCGTGCTTTCTCTACCTCGCAGCTAGCTTTCATGTCTGTGTGTGCAGCCTGCCTCGAATAGGATTTCCTAGCATGGCTCTGGCTGCCCTACAGGCAGGTTGCCATTTTTTGCTATTAACACACACTGCCCGGAGAATGTCCATGGGCGTGCGTGTTGGGGTATTTAAGGAATATGTCTGGGTCACCCTGGGCAAGGGACCCCTCTGTTCTGGATCTTACCTGACACATCTCCAACATGGGAATGATGGTCGCACTACAACGGGTGAGCATCATTTGAGTAAAGGTGAGTCTAGCACAGTGCATCACGTGGCGTAAATGCTGTGTCAGTGCTACTTGTTGGCGATGTCGTTCCTACTGTGGCCCTGTGTGGCCTTGTGCAGTGGCACACCAGTCAGGGAATACCGCTCAGATCTTTAGATGTGCTGAGTCTTGGTGCTTAAACACTGTGCCTTTTGGGAAGCAGTGAGCTTTTATACTGGTTTAATGATGGAAATGCCTGTGGCTCAGAGGTCCAAGAAGAGATCAGATTGTCACAGGGCTTAAAAATTGAGGACTGGGCCCCTGTGGGGTTTGGCAGAGGTTTTCTCATCCATCCTCATCCTCATCTAGTATGGCCGAGCCTCCAGGCTTCCACCTGGAAAAGAGCAGATATCCCAAGTCAGAGGGGGAAATGGCTTAGAAGCAGTCAATGAATGGAAGATAAAGAATTTGAAAATGATTAAAACAATAAAAACAGCCAGGAAATAGAATGAAGGAAGGAAGGAACTTACGGGTGCATAAGAGCTGCTAAAAACCTGCCAGGCACCGCACTAAGTGCTGTGTGTTTATAAACTCACTGCACCCTCCGATGAAACCAGAAAGCTGTCAGCCCATCTTACAGGTGAGGACACTGAGGCCCACAGACGTAAGGTGGCTTACCAGATGCCGCAAGGCTCCGGAGGGTAAGGGTGGGGCTAGCTGGCCTTTGAGCCTGCCTCCACGATGTCCAGGATGGTGGACATCGGGGATGGGAGAGCCCCGGATGTCTGTACCCGAGGTCCCAGGCCTGCTGACCGAGCCCCATGCCCTCCACAGGAAGTGTGAGCGCACCACCTGCCACGACTTCCTGGAGTGCCAGAATTCCCCCGCGCGCATCACCTACTACCAGCTCAGCTTTCAGACTGGCCTTCTGGTGCCGGCACACATCTTCCGCATCAGCCCAGTGCCCGCCTTTGCGGGGGATACTGTTGCCCTGACCATCACCAAGGGCAACGAGGAGGGCTACTTCGGCACGCGCCGTCTCAACGCCTACACGGGCGTCGTCTACCTGCAGCGGCTGGTGCGCGAGCCCCGGGACTTCGCCCTGGACGTGGAGATGAAGCTCTTGCGGCAGGGCTCCGTCACCACCTTCCTGGTCAAGATGCACATCTTCTTCACCGCCTTGGCCCTGTGAGGCATCCACCCGAGTGCCCTGCGGGGGCCCTAGGACCCAGGGGCCTCTGGCTGGCCTCTGCGCCGCCCTCTGCACCCCCTGCCAGTGCCCCACTTTCTGGAGGCACTCAGTACCCATGGGTGGAGCCAGGTTATTGTGATGGTTTTTATATAGCGCTGTAATTAACTTAATTTTGCCAACTTGACTTCTCTCTGGTCCCTGGACCTCTCCTCTGCCCCACCCCATGGGAGGGAACTTGGCCACAGGAGGTGTGTGGAAGCTTTGAGAGCAGTTCAGGGTCACTGCCAGTGCCTTGTGGGTAGAGTTGAAGGACCAAAGGCTGGATGATGACCAAAAACTGGAAGCACAGTGACCACGTTGGGGCTTTTGGACTCAACTGGATGACCTGTCCCCAAAATCGATCTTCCATTTCATGTGCCACTGTGATTAGTTCTTTACTTAAAAAAAAAAATCATTTAAAATGTTGTTTAATTATAAAAGTGTAGTACATGTACATCGCAAAAAAAGGTGAAATATACAGAAGGGTTATAAACTGAAAAAGTAAGAAAAGAAAAACTCCTTTGCTTTGGTTAAGTGTTTGGGTTTGATGATAGTACCTGAATGCCCCGAGTTCCCCAGCCTAGAGTTCGGTTCATCTTGTTGATTTTGACCTTTGATGTCTTACTCAAGGCATTCGCCCCAAACCAGGAGTTTCCCTTGGCAGTGAAAGGATCACAGTATAAACAGATGCTGGCCTGGGATCTCTTCTTTTACTGCTGCTTCTGCTCCCCTCTTTCCCTTCTTCCCTGCTCCTTCCCCCAACGTGGACCGTGGCTTGTATGTCACATTCTCCAGGAGCTCTACTACTGGTCCCTGTCGCTGAGTCCTGAACACATCGGGTTAGGTGTTGGACTTGGGCAGAAACCTGAAGGATAAGAAAATTTATCTTTTGTCTCTATTATAGGTTTCTGGGGCTTTGAGGCTGGGATAGAGGAGTGGGGAAACTGAGGCCTGAAAGAAGGCCCATGCCAAGGTCCTCATGGGCGTTTGGACCCAGGCATGAGACTCACTTCTGCCATTTTCCTGGCCTCTCTCTTCAAGCCAGTGGGTTTCAGACTGTAAGCAGTGTGTCACTCCGTGGGTCTTGTATGGAGTGGACGTAGTGGCTGGTAGACAGCATTTAAAAAATGAAGCAGGATGGATAGTCTCAGAGTCTCTCACACCTGGTGAAGGGAAGACTTGAGTCACGAAACAGCAGTGCATGTGCATGTGTGTTTGCACCTTCACAGGGCCACTTGCTCTGGCTTGTGGTGCGAAAACTATTAAAGTGTGTGCTGGTCAAAAACGGAGAGAAGTGGGCCTGTTGGGACTGTGGCGAACTGGGAGCTCGTGCCCCGTGTGGAGGGCCAGCGATTCACAGCTCCAGCCGCTGCTGCCTTCTGGGGACCCGCACTCAGTGGCCGGATGTTCTCACTCTTCAAGGCAAGTTCCCAAAGTATATTTAGATGTAAAATCTCCCAGTTTTAAGATGTGATTAATTAAAACTTTGTAACCGCAGGTGTGAGCCAGCCTCAAAGCCTGTGGCCTTAGCCTGCCATGGAAGACCCGCATCTTGTGCCCTTTTATCCATCCCTGCTCCTCACTGGCTCTGGCCCCGAGGGCACGTGGCGGAAGCCAGGACTTGTTCTCACTGGCCCAGCTGCCTGTGGTCCTTCTGTTTCTCTGGTGTTTAGGAGAACCAGAGCTAGGAAACCTGTCAGACATGGTACTTATGGGCGGAGATCGGTAGGGAATGGACTTTCGTTTAAGAGGCACGTTGGGCACACCAGCAAGGGATGATGGGTAGCACCTGGCTGGCTGGCTGGCAGAGGCCCCAGCAGGCCTACAACAGGCCTACAACAGACTTCCACATAGTCCTGGGCCCTTCCCTTAGGTCTTCAGGTTCTTCTGGGGAGACCTTGGGTGAGTGACATCACCTCCCTGGGTTTCATCTGCCTCAGCAGATCCCTGCACTTTTTCTCTCTCAGGGCTGCCATACCAAAAGAATCAGGACGCATAAAGCTTCCAGCTTAGTGCCAGCTCACCTAAGGCTCTTGGAAGACAATTTTCTTTCCGATCTCATATCTTACAAAGTTCAGTGCTGCTAGAATTGTAGCCCTGCAAGGAGTTTGGCAAGGTATAGTTTGGGAAACTAGTCCTTATGAGACCATCAATTCAGTTTCCAGGCACAAGATTGGGGTCCCCGTAACCACCCTTACTTTGAAATGCCAGGCTCCCGTGTCCTCAGGATGCATCATTCTTCTGGAGTGAGGATAGTAGCAGTTAGCTACTATAGAGTGTTGCCAACCAGAGTCTTTGATGTCCAGCATTTTTATTGGAGCTTGGTCACCAACTGTCAGTGTGACTGACCTTTACTGTCCAGTACTTTCTGGAGGTCTGAACTGATATGACGTGTTCCAAAGGCACCCATCATGGTGAGTGGGAACACACACTTGTGATCACATGCCAGCCTGCAAATTTTCCACCCTTAGCTGACCAGGGCTTCAGTGGCCAGTTCTAATTTTCTATCTAGCTAGTATCCCAAGGAAGATCTCTTTGCCCATTGTTGGACACTGTGGGCTGTGAAGGATGTTCCTTCGTCTGAAGAAATGTGAGTTGGCAGTCCAAATTGGCACGCTTTCTCCTATGCCAGTAACTTAACAAAATTGTGGACATTTCTACTAACCGTTGTACTAGGCATACAAAACTCAGTCCAGACCTATTTGCAGCGTCCTGGGGCTTTCATCATTAGGCCATTCACCAGCAGTGGGCAGGAACTTTCCCCTGGGGAATCTGCTCATAGCCATCTGTAGTTTCTGTCTCTAACTGACAAGACACTTGTTGACATTTTGTGCCTCAGAGCAGGCGAGAGGAGTGTGTCTAGCTTTAACCAGCTCCTGCATTGCTGCTGCCCCTAAATTTCCACTCGTTCCATGGACCTGGGTGGCCACTTTAAAGGGGCATACCAGTATACCTGCTTGTTAATTCCAGTCACTTTCTGATCCTAGAAGGGAGTTCTTTTGATGGGCATTAACATGTCCTATGTTAATTTAATGCACCCCTCCAATCCCCATAGTGATTTCCATAGAGCTGGGTCCACACAGGCATCCTTTCCGTAGACCGGGTTTTCATTGCCCTGCTTCCAGACCACACCATTAGCCGTCACCCACGAGTCAACAAAAAAACAAACATGAGGCAA
This sequence comes from Macroglossus sobrinus, assembly GCA_004027375.1. Lineage (NCBI taxonomy): Eukaryota > Metazoa > Chordata > Mammalia > Chiroptera > Pteropodidae > Macroglossus > Macroglossus sobrinus. Next base: position 171,786 of record PVKZ01002663.1, read on the forward strand.
ATAGCATGCAAGTTAGCCTGCTGTGCCAACCTTTTACCTTCTTCCATCAGAGGTAGTAGCCTTCCAACAGGATGCTGTCCATGTACCTTGAAACTACCAGTCATAAACCAAACAGCTCTTTTTTGGTCAAGAGCTTTTCATAGGGTATCACTCAAATGACTATAGGATCTTGCAGCGCCTCAGGTAGAACCTCAGATGATTCCAAAGTCAGCCATAGGGGAGGAATCTACTTGCTTGTGCTTATGCCAAGTACCTTATAGCATTCCCCTGGTAGCATCTTCCTGCAAAAATTTGTTTCATTTTGTTACAGAATTCTTCTGGACATTGTCCTCCCCATTAGGGTATTTCCTTAACATCACCCAAGACATGGGTATTTCAGATTATTTTATGGCTTTCAGTCTGAAGAGCAGTCCCAGTCAAGGTCCATGTCTAATGTGTAATTGTCTCACAAATGGAAAATTTCTGGACCCAAATCCTAGTGGTCACTCCTGGGTGGCACTCACAGGCTTTGTCATAAGCCCCAGTCTGCAGGAGGACTTCAGGCCTTCTTTCGATCAGTTTCATGAAGAAGAATTAGCAGTATTCCCAGATGTGGAGTATGTGTCCTCCAACCCAAGTAAACAGACCAGTTGCTAGTTTTGTAACACGTTTTGTCCACCACTGTCCAATATTGCCTGAAGGGTAGATTTACATGTCTTCTGTTTTGCAGGTAAGTAGGAGAAGTGTTCCTTAGACATGGCGTCTGTCATAATAGGTTCATGTCAAGGAGGTGCAACCACTTCACAGAGTCTGTTCAGACATTCTAGTGCTCATCTAAGTGTTCACTTTAATCCCATCAGCTATTAGATTTCTGTATCCTCCCAAACTAACTGTAGCCCCACTAGGACTTTACCAGTAGGTTTTGGAATCACAATGCATTGAGATGCCATTAAGCAAGTCCCAGGGGTGACGCATGGGCCCGAGAGCATGGTCACCCACTTACCAAAGCAGTTCTGGCTCCTGATGCCTCTGAATGCAACAAGGATGAACACTGGACCTGAGTATGTCACTGGATACTTGGAAGCAGGGCGACAGCCTTGGCTCCCTTCCACCTCGAGTTGGATGGCCTGTTCACCAAGAAGCACTGTCTGGGGACCTGGAGAGTGTCTGACTCCCCAGCACAGCACAGGGTTTGATTGGGGTCCTGCTCCACACTGACGGAGCTGAGAGTCTGGCTCAGGACCCTGGGACCCACTGGGACTTCACACACCCACACCATGAGACCCAGAGGCAAGCAGCCCCATAGGATGTGGGAATGGGCTAAAGGTGAGTGGAGCACTGGCCTGAGTGAAACACTACAAAACAGTGGGGTGCCACCCTGTTTAATGCAACACATTAAACCTGACACCCCACATGGAACTATCCCAAAGGAAGAATAAGCTATCTGGAACCTAAGGAGTTGGAAGCAGGAATGGCCTTGCCTGTCATCACTTTAGTGGCCACTGAGTGGCCATAAATTCTCACGTCACACGTGCCACACCGAGGGGCATGTGATGCTGTTGATCTGTGTGCAGGTGGTGTCAGCACCACACGGGCACAAAGGCTGGCTTCCTCTAAGTCACTGAGCCAGACAAACCGGGGCTCCGTCTGGCAAGCCAAGGTCCAAATGCTCCACTGCTTGCAAGGCTGGCACAATATTTAGAAGAGTTTTGAGACAACATGTAAACATTGAGAATTTTTCACTTAAATATTTAAGTTTTGAGTTTTTCTGGAAACCCCATGCTTTCTCTTTTTTTTTTTTCCCCAAAGTAAAGTTGTTTTCTTAAAATATTTGGATTTGGTAGGGTCTATGACCTCTTAAAACCTTATGGTTTCTGCAAAATAGACCCAGATCACTGCAAAGTTCTTTTCTTACAGGAAAAGCTGTCCTGTGACGGACTGGGAGGCTGAAGGTGAGCAAGCTGGCACTGGTGGTGTGTGAGCTGGGTCTAGAAGGTGCGGACGTGACGTGGGGCCCTTGAAGTTCTGTCTTGTCCAGATTCCATGATTTCGTGAGACAGGCATTCTCCCCTTCCTGTTGCTCTACAAGCCAGTAGGATGGAGGCTGCTCCTAGCATTCTGGATAAGTTAGGATACATCTTCAGGGCAATGGTGCCCCCTTGTGGCTTTCAGCCCTAGCTCGGCAGCTCTGCACACTACCAACAGGGAAGGATGGATTTGGACAGGTGGGCCATGGGGGAAAGATGTTTCTTGTAGGAGAGAGGGCCATGATTCCTCATGGGGTGCACTAGAGCCTGTGCCCATGGTCCAGTGTGGTTGGAGGGAAGGGTATCCTGGGAGTAGGGGCGGGAGGTCTGAGGGAAGCCAGATGGGGGGAGCACTGGATGCTGAGTGAGGGGTGGTCCTTGAAGGCTGAAGCCTAGGTGGTGCCCTGACTTTGGCAGAGTGGCCAGCCATCCCTCGAACAGCAAGTGTGTCCCTGGCCCCAAGGCTGTATTCTCCCTGGGGTTGGCTCTGCCCCACTTGTGAAACCAAGAACTCTCACCCACAAGAATCTTCTTAGCAAATGGACTTACTGACCTGGGCTGGCCTCCTCTGCCATGGATGGGACCACCATTAATGGCCAAGTGCTTTAATAGTGAGACTGGGCAAAGGGAGCACCCAGAGAACAGAGATGACTCAGTTCTACCACTGTCTACCCAGAGGCCTGTGTGCCTGGGGGCTCTGCATCACTAAGATATCATTTCATCATACTAACACCTGGGAGGGAGGCCTCTTCCTTTCTACAGAGGTGGAAATTGAGGCTCAGAGAGAGTATGTCACTTACTTAACATCGCAGATTTGAGTGTAGGATTTCTTGACTGCAAAAGTTCATTGCTTCAGAAAATGAGCAGACAAGGGACAAACTGGGAGAGAATGTTTGTGAAAGACATAGCTGAAAAAACACAGTTGTCCAAAAAATACAAAAACTCCTGAAAGTCAACAATCTGTAAATAAATAACCCGGTTTCAGAATGGGTCAACAACCTTGGCATCTCATCAGAGATCTACAGATGGTATATAAGCACATGAAAAGCACATCATATATCATAAGGTACATGCAATTTAAAACAAGGAGGTACCACTATATACCTATTAGAATGGCCAAAATCTCCAACACTGACAACCTCAAATGCTGATGAGGATATGGAGCAACGGGAACTCTCATTCATTGTTGGTGGGAATGCAACATGGTACAGCCACTTTGGAGGACAGTTTGGCAGTTTCTTACAAAACTAAACATACTCTTACCTTACAATCTTGCAAATACTCCTTGGTTTTTACCCATATTAGTAGAAAACTTACATCCACACAAAAACCACACAGATATTTATAGTGGTGTTATTCATAATTGCCAAAACTTGGAAGCAACCAGGAATACCTTCAGTAGGTGACTGAATAAGTAGTCTGGTACATCCAGAAAATGAGATTTTATTCACTGCTAAAAAGAAATGAACTACCAAGCCATGAAAAAACATGGCAGAAACTCATATTAACTACGTGAAAGAAGCCAGTCCAAAAAGGCTACGTACTGTTCAATTCCAACTGTATGACATTCTGGAAAAGGCAAAACTATGGAGACAATAAACAGATTAGTGGTTGCCAGGAGTTGGGGGAAGGAAGGACGAATAGGTGGAACACAGAGGAATTTTAGAGCAGTGAAACTATATAAATATGGACATATGTCATTATGTGTTTTTTAATACCCACCTAATGAACACCAAGAGTGAGCCCTCATGTAAATTGTGGACGTTGGGTGATGATGGTGTGTCAATGTAGGTTCGTCAATGGTAACAAATGTGCCACTCTGCTGGGGGATATTGATGCTAGGGGGCACTGTGCACTGTACTTTCCATGCAATATGGCTGTGAACCTAAAACTACTCTAAAAGATAGTCTGTTAAGAAAAATAGCTCATTGAATTGTCTTACCCAGACACTCACAGTCTGGTGGGAGTTGGACAGTCACTGCAATGGTGAGGAAGGTGCAGGGGGCGGTAGACACTTTGAGGGTCTTTTACCTTGGCACCAGGGAAGTCTTCCTGGAGGATGTGTTGTCTCCAGTGGGCTTTGAAAGACCAGGGAGAGTTACCCAACTGGATGAGCAGGGTGGGCATTCCAGGTTGAGAAACCAGCACGCACAAGGCCACTGAGTTGTGAGGTGTTGAAAAAGCAGTGGAAGTTCCGAGGTGCAGAGTAGGGGTGCATGTGCAAAATCGAGTTGCAGGAGGTGGACAGGAAGACTCCGGGTGCTGTCCCTAGAGCTTTGAGGAGCCGACCTAGGGTCGAAGTGAAGTCTGGGTTTGCAGAGGCTCCTCTAAGCTTTGATTGTATTCTTCGACACTTGACTAGCTTACGGAACTACGGGTTGCTGCAGAGCTGCAGATGGGGGAGTGGTGTGCGCAGGGCAGAGCTAGGGCTGGGTCCTAGAGTCGCTCTCAGGACCTGAAAAGTAATCAGGGGATTATGAGTATAGATGTGCAAAAATGATATCTTTTGTTTGTCACCAACTCCTAATAGAAATATAGCATTTCCTTTAATTATGCAGGCAACAAACCACAGTGGCATTAACTGTGTTTACATCACATTTCACATATCTCAAAATACCAGTTATTCCCATCAGTACATCCCCCTCCCTTTAATTCCCATCCCCACTTCCACCCCTAACCTATAGATGTCGCCGTTTCCCCTTAAGAACTGGATCTCTGAAGGCGGGGCGACTCCTCCCAGTCGCAACCTGAGCCAGTGCTCCTGGGGTATGGTCCGTGGTATTGCCTAGGTGGTGAACTCAGGACCTTCTGTGTGTAAAGCAGATATGCTGTGAAGCCACCCTCATCAGTACTTTTAAAGTGCCATGGGTGTTAGATCTGCTGCTAGACCACATTATTCATTGTGTTAAGAAAGAAGCCCACATAGTGCCATATTAGACTTTTTAGGATATTTGATAACTATATAATTTCAATGTAATGGACATTTAAAAACCTGCAGGTTCCTCTAGACTGCCAAAGGCACCTCTGGCACATGCACACGTACACAAATATGTGCATAGGTTCACACAAATGCACACGTGCACACACACATACATGCACATGCAAACATGAATGCAGTTCTGTGTTCTTGGCTGGGAGGATACAATGGTGACCGCACCCACAACCACATGCACACAAACATGCACATGCATGCACACCCAGTGGTTGAGAAACCCTCTCGAGGAAAGGTGACACAAGTGCCCAGTATGAGGCAGCAGACCATATAATTTGTCTAGATCTACACACTTGAGTGAGAAGTGGAGCACTGCAAATAGTCTGGGACAGTGGACGTAAACGGACTCTTCTGAGCATGCTGACAAATGCTGCCCTATGTCTGGGGCCTGCAGGGCATCCGTGGCCCTTTCTTTTGTTTCTCTGGCGGAGTGAGCCTGAATGGGAGTGCATCTGAGATGGGGGTAGGTGGCTGCTGTTGTGTGTGTGTGTGTTTGTGTGTGTGTGTGTGTGTGTGTGTGTGTGTGTGTGTGTGTGTGCAGGGGCATTCTGATCTCTAATGCCTGGGTTCTGGCAGTCACCTGACCTATAACCCCACGTTCAGACAGGCCCTCAGAGATCTTGCCTAGGTATTCCGAGGGCTGGCAAGTGGTCTGGGAGTGGGGTGTGCCTTGCCTCCCCTGAGAGAGATGGGCTACATGTGTAGTCTTTTTGATGCACCAAACTCATCCTTCCATGATCATATTCATTTTACAAATGCAGAAACGGAGGCCCAGACAGGTTGAATATTTTGCCCAGGCCATTCAGGAGTCTAGCCATGCATAACAAAGGGCAGAGTACCTGGTTTTTCTGAGTGTCCTTGCTTGCTGTGTCTGGAGGTGAGAGGAAGGTGTCCTAGGCTGAACTAGCAGAGGAGGCAGCTTTAGTCCCTTCTGTGTAAATACCACCATGACTCCCCATCTCCTTAGCATCAAGTTCAAGTTCCACAGATGGGCATCACTCCCTGTCCATTCTCTGCACTCCAGCCACCCCAACCACTAGCCCTTCCTAGCTCCCATCAAGTATCTTCACACCTCCATGCTTCTGTTCATTCTGTTCCCTGTGCTTGGAGTGCCTGGCAAACTCCTACTCATCCTGCAATGCCCCACTCTGGTCATTGCACACAGACTTGGCACATCCCTGCTCTGTACTCCCACTGCCTCACACATCCCTGTGGGGTAGCCCTTTTCAGAATCTACACACACACACACACATCATCCGTGCTTCCCTAGATCTTAGCACCAGGTACAGCATTAAGTCAGCACTAATAAATGTTCGTTGAATGAATAAACAAACATGTTTGTGTACTCCCCAAATCTGCCCATGAGCTGCTTGAGAGAAAGGATAGGTCTTTTCCAGCTATTCAGGTGATCAGAGTTTGTCCAACTCTGCAGGCTGGAGCCGGAGCTGAAGGAAGGAGTGTGGCTGGGTGGTAGTGATGGCAGCAGCTGGGGTGAGGGGAGTCCCAGGCTAGGGCCTATCAGTGACCTGCTCTGCACCCCCTCCCTGTAGTACCTGCTCCAGGTTCCTCTGTATGCGCCTTCATGTGTAGGGAGTTTTGCTATTGCTTCCACACAGGCCCCTGTGGGTCCCCAGTGCAGCTCAGTGCTCTGTGGCTCTCTCACTCCAGCCCTAAAAGGTCAGTGCTGGGCTAGGCCTTATCCTCCTCTCAGTCCATTTATCAGGTCGGAAGCTCAAGGTTGATCTAGCCTGGAGGGGCCAAGGTTTATGTACTTATCCTCCCCACCCCAGCTACTCTGACCCCGTGGAACACACCAGGAAGGGTGGAGACAGGAAGGGGACAGAGGGCCTCTGTGCCTGCCCCAGGGCGTTGTCAGATGTGTCAGGATTTATGCCTAGATGCTTCCACCCCTAGTACTGGTCACTAGCCAACACCCTTGGGCTGATATTGAGCCTGCCTTGCAGGGGGCCTAGCAAGGCCAGAGGACCAGGCAGAGCTGGCCAGGAGGTGGGCAGGAGGAGGAGAGGCAGTCTAAGACACCAGTGCCCATCAGATTGATCCCAGAGTGAACACAAGTCACCTTGTCACTCCGTAGGATGGGAACTACATGGGGAAGCCCACCCACCACCTGTCCACTGATGAGGCCCCAGGTGAGACCAGCCTAGTCTAGCTGAGAAACATTGGCTAGGACATCTACTTCCCTGGTCCTCAGTTTCTTTAGCCACGAATGGGCATAATCTTATTAGCTACCCCTTACTCCCCCCTCCCCCAGACAATGTGTATTCATGGGGCATCAGTTAATGTGTGCACCTGCAGGGGGCACCGGCTGTTTGTGTCTGCCTGGCAGGCCCCCCCCCTGCTGCTTGTACTAGCCACACCCATCCAGTTTTCTTTTGAAAGGGCCCCTCCACCATCCACATGGTCTTAGCTAGTCCCCTGCTTAGATGGGCCAAAAGTAAGGGGAGAGATGGTTTTGGGGGTCTTGCTGGCTACAAACTGAGTTCCAAGGGTCATGATAAGAGGTGGGGGATGGGGGTGTCTGAGCCTCAGTTGGACCAGGGGATGCATGCAATGGTGCCATAGTCACCCAGTTGCTCAGAAGCCTGGAGTACCATGTCCAAGCCATTAGTGAGTCCTGCCTTCTGGACCCTCAGAACATCGAGAACCTGGCCTCCTCCCTGGCTTCTACTCCTTCCTAGCCCCCATATTCAACTATGGGCAAGTTCTGCGTAATCAACTATCAGGACGTGTCAGAACCCAACTGCCTCCTCTGCCTCTGTTGCCAGCAGCCTGGCTCTAGCCGCTGCCATCTCTCCTGGATCATTCTAATCGCCTCTGTCTCCTCTCTTATCCATATGCCTTCTGTCTTCATAACTCTTTTTCCTTGTGGCTGTCTGGGCAATTATTTTAAATAATTTGCCTGTTCTCAATCCCCTCCATTGTTTCCAATCATACCTTTAAAATTAAAATACCTTTCTGTGGTCTCTCAGACCTCCACTTCTGGCCCCTGCCTGCCTCCCTAACCTCATCTCTTTCCATATCCACTGTGGCGTTCCTTACTATTCCTGATCTCACCTAGTTTACTGCCACCTCAGGGCCTTTGCACTTGCTGCTTCCTCTCCTCTGCCTGGAACATTTGATTCCCAGGTATGCATAAGATTCCTTCCCTCCCTTCATTTAGGTCTTCTCTCAAATGTCACTTCCTCATAAAGGTTTCCCTTGATCCCACATCTGCAGCAAGCCCCACTCCCTCACCACCTATCATCCCGTCTTTGTATCCTATTTTTCTTCAAAGCATGTTCACTGATGTTATTTTATGTATTTAGGTGTGTGATCATTGTCAGCACTCACCTGTGGCATGGTGAGTGCTGCGATGGGGGACCTGTGGGGGTCTGCAGAGGAGTCAGGGCAAGGTGCTGCTCCTCTCTAGGCCTCAGTTTCCCCAGCTGTACCCAGGGTCTGCTGACATGCCCGTCATTCCCGGGCGCTTTGTCGGGAAGACGGCTAGCTGTCCAAGCAGAGGCGCGAGGCTCCAGCAGAGGGAGCACCCAGCTCCCTTCTTTAGATATAGGGAGGATTATACCATCTGGGGCTCTTGCTGTCCCGGATCTGTTCTTGCCTAAGGCCCCAGTCTGGGCATCTTCCTGACACTGGGCCTCAAGTTTGTCTCCAGTTTGTGAGGCACATGATGAAAGGGCAGAGTTCACCAGGTGGCGGTGGGGGATCAGGCACATCGGGACCCAGGGCATCTGGACTTGGGTTCTGTCCCCAACTCACTGTTTTTAGGCAGGTTCTGTTCCTGCTCCCGCCCTTTTCTACACCCTTAGCCCTGGCATTTCCGTCTGTACACTGTTCTGCTTTTTTAAAAAATCGATGCTGAAGCCATCTCCCTGCTCCCATGCCCACTGGGGCAGAGTGTGGGCTCCATTGGGTGATGGGCAAGCTGAACCACTGTCTACGCTTCTCCAGGGCAGAGCTGCAGCGGGAGCGTCTTTGTCACCTTGCGGTTGCAGGTGTGGTCGCTCTCATCCGTCCTCCCGGCTGCTGCTCTGGCTTGGAGCAGGGGCGAGGAAGCCCAGGCCTCTGTAGAAGGGTCAGTCTCCTCTAGGAGGTAGTGAGGGTCAGCCCGCCTGGGAGCTGCTCTCTGCAGCTGACTGCCAGACGCCCGCCGACTTCCTTACGCTCATTGCGCCAGCCCTGGGCCGCACCCCGCCCGGCCTTGGGCGCCTCTTTCTTCCCCGGCGCGCCCTTGCCAGACTGCCTGGGGCATCCTAGCTCCTGCCCCTGCAGGAAGGGCCAGCCCGCTCCCAAGGTCAGAGCCGGCCGCCGCGGGCTGCCGCCAGGGGGCGCTGCGGCGCCGTGGGACGCGCTTAGCCCGCGCCCGCGCCGGCGTTGTATGGGGGCGGGCCTGGCGCTGAGGGTCCAGCAGCCTCTCCCGCACCCAGGGTGAGACCGCGCACCTCACCCTGGGCCTGGCCACTCACTGCTGTCCCGGGCGCATGGCCTCAGCTTCTCCTAGTGCCCGTGTGAGCAGTACGAGGCTGGAGAAGCCAGTGCAAGAGATCCAAACCAACTCGTGTGTGTGTGTGTGTGTGTGTGTCTGTGTCTGTGTGTGTGTGTGTGTGTGTGTGTGTGTGTCTGTGTGTGTGTGTGTGTGTGTGTGTGGCGGGGTGGTGAGGGAGGGCCCTCGAGGAAGCTGCCTCCTGCGTGCGCTTTTCAGGAGCAGCAGCTGAGCCACTTCTCTGAAGGGGATGGGTGCCCCAAGATCTCTGAGCTTGCTCGTTTTCCCAGACAGGAGGTGGAGGTTATGAGAACATCCCTTTAAGGAGATTACATTCTTAGGTGTCTGTATTATTGCAGTTTTCAAATCTCAGCACCCGAATTCTGGACTCGGTTCTCTCTAAGTTGTAGTACAGTGTAGGGTGGTGAAGAGCACAGACCCTGCAGCCAGACTTCCTAGGTTCAAATCCTGGCTCTGCCGCTTCCCTGGGCAAGTCTCCTAACTTCTCCGTGTCCCAGTCTCCCCACCTGTGACATGGGGTTAATAACAGAAGCAGCTGTGCAGGGTCGTGGTGAGGGCTGGACTAGGCAGTGCGCATGATGCCTCTCTAAGGTGGTAATTATTATCATTCATGACACTGTATTTGGCTCATGGGCTCAGAAACCCAGAGACTTAGAATTGGAGGAGCGGATAATCAGAAGTTGAGAAATGTAGATATGTGAACCCTAATGGCTGGGATCATCAAGGAGAAATTTGGCCCCAATTTTTCCCTTTCTGGGAAGAAGAGGAAAATGAGAAGCCCCGACAGAGTGAGCTGTAGAAGGTAAAGTCTGTGCCAGTCTTGGTCTTGGGGACACTGACCAAGTGGACAGTGTGGGCACCTTGCTGAACACTCCAAGCCCAGTCTTCCATCTGAAAAATGAGATGCAGATGCCTCTCATGTAGTGCTAAGGGGACACATCCAAGACAGGGTGTGGCACACGGTAGATGCTCAAGAAACATGGGTGGCTGCTTCCCTTAACTCTGTCCCACAGCAAGAGGGAAGCTTGTACGGGGATGCCCTGGCCAGGCCATTCCCTTCACCCATAAGAAGACAATAACAGCCACTGTCAGGCCATCTTGGAAGGGTGCTGGGCAGGTGGACAGCAGCCCTTTATGCCACTGGCTATCCTTCTGGGCCTCTCCTAATGATACATTTCTTTCCCCTGCCATCTCTTGAGCAGCAAGGGGAGGATGGGCAGTAGTTGGAAAAGCAAGAAGGCACACCAGGAGGGAGTGCTTGTGAAAGGCACTGGTCCAGAGTGGGAACAGGCTCAATGCAATGACATGGGGGCTCCCAGGGTCCCAAGAAATTCTGTGACCATTCTCACTGAACCCACACTGTACCGAAGAGCAACTGAGACCAGGGAAGATAAGAAACTTTTTCAAGGTCTCACACAGCCAGACAGAAGTGGTGGGATAATGAGCCCGAGCCTGTATGCCTCTCACGAGCAGTATATACAGGCCAGATTCATTTCTACAGACCTCTCTGTACCATCATGGAACAGCATGAAGATATGTTTGTTGAGCTAATGGCTGTGTTCGTCAGGCCACATTACTGAAGGTCCATGCTTGCAATGAGGGAGGGGATGTCCAGCTCTGCTTTGCTTTTCTTTGAGGTCTCGGGTTTTTGTGCTCTACTCCAGACTTTTCAGTGGAGTCTGAGATGGACAGTGACCCCTGGAGACTCAATCCTGTTAGGAGATGGAGTGGCTCAGCCAAGAGAAGCACATCCTTAGTGGCTCCAATTGCTGTCCCTAATTCTCTGCAAGGTTTTCTTGGGGTGGGAGGGGCAGGAGGAAAGGGCTGGGACCCTTGGGAAGACAGGACCCAAACGTGTGAGGAAGTGCTCCTGTCTTAGTCGTGGCTACTCCATAATGGGGGTGAACAAGTTGGGATGGCTATCGATGGGAATGGGTATGCAGTCATTTGTCCAAAAGTCACTATTGAGCACCTACTGTGTGCCAGACACTGGAGCTGACTTTGCCGGAGAAATAGTCAATGAACGATGTGGCGACAGGTATAAAGATGAACAACAGAGCAGAACTGAGGGCAGAGAACAACAACAGAGCCTAGGTTAAACAGAGGAGGTGTCAGAGCACCAGGAAGCTGGAGGATGAGAAGGTGACCGCCATGTGGAAAGGCAGGGAAGAGTGTCCCAGGCAGAATGATCTACAAGGGCGAAGGTCAGGAAGTGAGAATGCTGGAGTGGCTGGAGTGGGATGAGTTAGACTAGAGAGAAGGGCTGTGTCTCCATGCTCCCTTCTTCATTCAAGTGAAGTACAGAGGCCCCCAAACTGCACAGCTTTGAAAGGCAGTGTTTACTTCATTAACCACACGAGGGCAGCAGAGCACACAACTGGGAAGGCGTGAGGCGGTCAGGGGCTGAGTCTGAGCTCTGCGGGGACTCTCATGCAGCCAGGGCTGGATCGAAACCCCTCCCGCTCCTCTTCTCAGTACCTATCTTTGCTACTCTCTTCTCCGGCTCCTGCCTCCTAACCATCAGGGACACCCACTAAAAATCCCAGCTCCACCCTTCTGTTAAAACCAGTTTCCCTTGAGCCTCGATGCCTGCGTCATTGAAATGGGAACAATCTGAGTTCTATCTCTAGAGGACACTTCTTAGGCCGTAGTAACATTGTCCGTCTGCAGTCTTGTGTACCTCAATCAATTAGCTGTATGGCCTTGGGCAGCTTGCTTACACTCAGAGCTTTTGTTTCCTCATGTGTAAAATGGGGATGATGGTGTGGCAATCCTGTGCAAGAAAACTGACAGCATACACAGAGCATGCCTGGCACTCAGCTAATGTTCGGTGATCATAGTTAATAATGGCCATAAGCGTTCATGACTTGGGAGCATAGAGCTGGGAGAGACCTGCTATTCGGATGAGAACACTGAAGACTGTGAAGAGAGATTTGCCCGACTCGTACTCCCCAGGAATGAGGCCAGCAGGCTCCTCCGAGACTGCCTGTCCATTTGATGTGAGGACTGGCAGCCCAGCCAATGCCACCCAGTGGCAAACACAGCACTAGAATCTGGGTGCTCACTTCCTGGCCATGGCTTATCCTGCCTCCTCATAGGGCCTCCCCTCCAAGACCTCTGCCCCCAGCCTCTTACCCAGAGCTGGACACCCCTTCCCACAGTGACCGTTTGGGCCTGGCGTGCGCACCCCCAGGGACGTCACTCCCTGACAAGCTGACTCTGACTGAGAGGGAGGGAATGCTCTGTCTCCTTAGAGCTCCAAAAGGAAGGAGCTTGTCAGGGCGAGCAGTTTTCAGGCTGCAGCTCCCGGTGTGCCTTTTTCTGTCCCAGCTTTCCCGACGCCTGACTGTGTGAGACTAGAGACTTGCAAATCTTGGAATGCTGCATTCTTGGAAACTTAGTCCCTTCTAACCTTTGAATTCTTAGAGCTTCCTATTGGAGCTGGGGCCCCTCATTTCCGATGGAGCCTGGGGGGAGTCCCTTGATTTTAATGTTCTTCGAGGTGAACAAGATGTTTCCAGAGCGTGGGCAGCCCAGGGAAGGCAGCTGGAATTGACAGTGGGGGTGGGGGTTGGGAGCAGAGAGGAGAAGGGGGTTTGGGGAGGACCATGTGAACCCCCTCGTCAGAGTAAAAACCTCCTTCAGCTGGAGCACTTCTCTTGGCATGGAGAGGAAGCATACTCTTTCATGCCCCTTTCTGTCCGTGTCCTTGTGAAACACTCACGGCCCTCATGAAGTAATTCCTTCAAAACCTCGAATACCTCCAGCGTCTCCCAGAGTATTTTTCTTGTGGTTAAGGTGGTATTTACAGTGAAAACAGCTATTGAAGCGAATGGCAAAAATAATGTCAGTGTTTCCACTTTTGACAAAAATGGGGAGGCAGGTGGTTTCTTGTCTGCGATAAGCGCATCTGCTTCTGCAATAATTACTATTTGAGATAATTATGAAAAAGAATTTAAATACTTAAGGCATGCACAGGAGCCAGGACTACTTTCTTTTGCCATATTCATAATTTCTCCTGCAAGTTGGAGTCTTGTTCTGACGTGGGCTGGAGGAGGACTGCAGAAGGGGCGGTGGGAGAGTGCTCAGACTCACCGCTGGGGCCTCCTCCAGGCACTAGGGGCAGGCGTGGCTCCCCAAAAAGAGTGAGGGTCTTAGAGAGGGATGAACATGGGTTGAATCTGGGTTTGGTGGGGCAGCAACCATGGGCAACTTTCTCTACACCTCAGTTTCCTTATCCTTGAGATGGGGGCAATAATTGAGTGTACCTTAGAGGATTGTTATGAAAGTTCAATCAAATAGTGCATGAAGGTCACTCAGCACTCTGCATGGTGCATAGCCAGGGCTTAGCATGGGCCAGGTCCCTTCCTGTGCCACCGAGGCCTGGGCCAGCTTCTGTAGCTCCATTATCCACGGAGATAAAAACCCAGCCCTTCCCAGTGAGTCTGCATTCCCTGTCTTCCACTCTCCCACCTGAACTTCTTCCCAGGATGCAGAGTTCAGAAAGCAGCAGTGTCGCAAATGCCCATGAATGTGGAGAGGAGCAGCTTCTGGGAGCCCTGGTCCCTGGCCTGGGCGGGCCCAGAGGATAGGGCTGGGACTCAGCAGAGGCTGATTCCAGCTCCACGTGCAGCCCAGGTGTCCCAGTTGGAGTTCAGAGGGACCAGGCTGGACTATCAAAATGGAAGTGTCCACTCTGTCACTTCAGGAATCCAAACAGCACCTGGGTGATCATAAGCCAGCATGTTGTGGAAGGGACAGGGCTTGGGCCGAAGGACCCCTGCGGACCTCTGGTCTTAAGATGAGGTTGAATCAGAACCCAGGAATCCTGGGTCCTGAGGGAGGCTTAGGAAGGGGGACATGGAGGCTGGCAGTTGGGGCTGATGAAGCACATATGCAGCCAGAGGAGGGAAGGGCTTGCCCAGGTCCACACACAGACCTGTGGTAGAGCCCAGGCCTCCTGGTGCCTCCACCTAGGGCTACTTCCGGGGACCTTGGGACCCCATGGGTGAGAAGGAGACAGGAGGCCAGCCGGGATGACCTTGGGGGAAAAGGGTTCTGGGACCTTTTAGAGTAATCAGAGGAGCCAGTCCAGGCCTCACGAGAAGACAAGGCAGGTGCTTCAGTTCTGTACTGGCCCTGCTCTGACCCACTGTCTCGCCCTTGCAGAGGCCCATGGCTCGCTTGCCCCATCTATGCAATAAGAGGGTTGGGCTGTAAATGAAAACCCCCCAAAACAGTGACTTAAGCAAGAGATAAATTTTATTCTTTTTATATTTAAGAATAGAGGTAAGTGGTACAGATCTGGTGTGGGGACCAGCCTCCTTCTAGTTCCTGGCTTAACCAAAACAAGGAAAAAAAAAAAATCTGGTTTCTGTGGTCCAATATGGCTGCCAGAGTTCCAGCCCTCGAATCTTAGTTCTAAGCAGTGAGACAGAGAAAGGAAGAAGAAAAAGGGTCATAGATATTGGATGTCTTTTGAGAAAGGCTCCTGGAAGTTGTTGCTGGACACTAATTCTTACATCCCACTGGTCACATGATCACTTCTAGATGCGAGAAGGCTGTGAATGAGGTTTTTATTCTGGGAGCCCAGCTGAAAATCAGAGAAAGAAGGGAAGGACGGCGCTGGAGACCACCAGCTGAGTCTGCCATAGAATGATCTCCTGAAGCTTTTCTTCTCCGACTCTTGAAGGGTCTGAGGGTCTGGAAGTACACAACTTGTCATGGTCCAGACTTTCAAGAACAGAACTGGGCTAAATTGAAATAAACAAGTTTTCAAAATTCTAGGTTCTGGAGTGCATGTGTGAGTACGCAGACGCCTGTGTGCTGAGAAGCAGGGCCCGCTCAGGTAGCACATCTGGGGCTGTCCCCGGGCGGGGCCAGAGCTGGTGGCGCTCCACCGTCGGCAGCCTCTCTGGGCCCGGCGGGCTGCTCTCTCCGCTCCTGGAATCCACTCGCGCTGGCCTGTCTGCACACGTGCCTGTGAGCGCCCGCGGGGGGCGGGGCGGCGGGAGGGGGCGCCCGGGGAATGCCTGCTCTTTGTAAGACAGAGTTTTCTGTGTGGACTCCAGAGGCCTGGCTCCACGGGCCAGCTTGGGCGATGGGGGGCGCCCGAGAGCAAGCCCCAGGCCCCGGGGCGGTGGGGGCGCGAGGGTGTGTGTCAGCGTCCACCTGGTGGCTCCTGGGTCCGGTGCAGGTATGTATTTTGCAGCTACTCTGTAAGACACTGCTCTAGGCACTGGGGATACAGCAGAGAAGGTCCCCGCCTTCCAGGATCTACAGCCAGTTAACACAAGATACAAGTGAATGAGTAGTATGTGATAAGCTCTAGGGAGCAAAACTAAGCAGGAACTGGGGTGGGGAGAGGTGGCACGGTTTGCAGTTTTAAATGGGAGGTCAAGGAAGGACTTGCTGAAAGGGTGACTTTGGGGCAAAGACTGGAAATGGAGGAGTGAGCCAAGTGAGCTTCTGAGAGGGCGTGCGGGGCACAGGGCTCAGCCCAGGCGCAGGCCCCAAGGCGATCATGCACATTTGAGGTACAGAGCAGGGCCAAGGCGAAACAGGCCGAGTGAAGGGGAAGGGGATGTGGGGCAGGTTCAGGGAGGCCGTGGGGCCAGCCAGTGCAGGGCCTTGTAGCCGGAGAAAGGACTTCGGTTCTTACTCGGGTGAGGAGGGGCCCCTGGAAGTGTGAGCAGTAGAGGGTCATGGTCTGGCCTCAGTTTTCATGGGGTGCTTCTGGCTGCCATCGGGAGAAGGCACATGAGATGCTGGTGGCTCAGTTTTCCCCATAGGCTGTCCTTCCTTCCCCAGGAACATGGAGTTCCAGATTCCCCGACTGTCTCCGAGTCTTCCTCATGTTGGCACAGTCTGCCTTCTCCACACACATTGTTTAGGCTGAGGCCTCGAGTTCTCCCACTGGCGATTCTCTTGCTCCTGCTTTCCCTAGTTTTTAACCACCTCAGAAGGTCCCGTGGTCCCAGGCCTCACCCGCAAGATTTCTATCAGAGCCGCAGAGGTTCTGACCTTTGCATGGGTTAGGCTATTTCTATGCCAATTCTCGGAGAAGGAGCACGCCACAATCTCGTTGGCCTGGCCCTGGGCTATCTGAACCAACCTTTAACTCAGGAGAGGCGGGATGGCATAGATCAGCTTGGGTGAGGCTAGGCCTCACAGCTGTGTTCACAGCTGCATCCAAGATAGGCTACTCCAGGGCTCCCGCCTCCTCCAGCATCCAGCTACTCCTATTACAGGCCCTCTTCCGACCAACGTGGCATCTGCATGATTTACTATTGTTGCTGTAACAAACTCCCATAAACACGATGGGTTAACATTGATTCTCTTAACAGTTCTGGGAGTCGTAAGTCCAAAATGGGTCTTACAGGGATGAAATCAAGGTGTTGGCAGGGCTGCATTCCTTTTGAAGGTTCTAGGGGAGAATTATTTCCTTGCCTTTTCTAGTTTCTAAAAGCCGCCTACACTCCTTGGCTTGCGGCCCCTTCTTCCATCTCCAAAGCCAGTAGTGTAGCTGGTAGTCTTTCTGTGACCTGGCCTCTGCCTCCCCCTTCTACCTGTTAAGGACCCTTGGACACACTTGGATAATCTGGATAATCTCTCCATTTCAACATTCTTTTAATTTAACCACATCTGTAAAGTCTCTTTCACCTTACATGGTGAAAGGGTCCTCATGCAAAGGGTCCAGGGATTAGGATGTGAACATCTCGGGTGGAGGGCATCCTTTGCCTCCTGCGGGGTCCATGCCCTCTCAAGTCCAAAATGGCAGCCCCTGCCCACTGCCCCTGCCCACGGCCATCCATGGCCCTCTGGTGAGATAATCTGAGCTGGTTTAAAGTGTGGGGGGTGGGGTGTGCCCTGGACAAAATGCACGAGACCAAAGTTTCTAGGTTTACTTTCACTACCCACTCTAGAGCAGAGCCTATTACAGATTAGCCATGTTGTTAATTCCCATCCTGACTTTTCTCTAAGCTCTCTGGGTTGGCAGAGAAAGAGAGGCATGAACAAAGACACCAGGAACTGCCCCAAACCTGCAGCCACTGCTGGAAATTCGGGGCTGCTCATGCGAGTCTTATTAATCTCAGGGTGCCAGGGCGAGGGTCCATGCCTCACACCGTCGCTTCTTGATCCAAACACCATCCTGCAGAGAGCAGGCGTGGTCTTCATGGGGACCCCTCCACACCCAGAAATGGAGAAAGCCAGTGGTGAAACCAGCCTGCAGGGTTCCGGAGAATCCAAGAACCAATCGCCCTGCGAGGCTGGGACTGAAGTTTCAGGTGTAGGCTCGAGTAGCATGTAGTACCCCTCACCTTCCCCTGTTCCCTACCGAGTCAATGAGGAGATTTTATGTAAAAATCTGGATTTATTGTTGTTTCTTGAAAATATCATCAAGGACAACAACCCATATTTCCACTTGGCAAAAAGTGAGTTGCCCACCCAGCTTTTGATGGGGCACATGTTCCCCCATCCCTTCAGTCCCTGCCACTCCCTATGATCTGCCCCAGGGAGTGACTCTTCCCATTTTCTTCTGGTGCTTGCCTTGATTTCACAGCCCCAGCCTAGTCAAGTCCTCACCGCTTTTAGCCCCTCCCAGGATATCCTGTTTCCTTGCCTTGAAGCTGGTGGACTGGTGGGCTGGGGCAGCCGGGACCTGCCACAGAGATGCCGTGGTACCCTGGTAAAGTGTGGCACAAGGCCACCAATCCCCTACGGGCCCCATGAGCTTAAGGACACTCCCTAAAGCTAGGTGTGACTGCAGTGGAGGGGCCTGACCGGTCACAGCATCTTCCAGTCTCAGGCATTGAAGACTGCTTGTTCCCGTTGGCCTGGGCGTGTGGACACCAGGCTGCAGCCTGCCTCTGTCTTCGATTCCCTCTATGATCTTCCTTGACGTCCTTAAGCCTTGGCCTGAGAATCGGGAGTGGGCTGGGTGGCGTGTTCTCTAAGAGGCTTTGAAGCCCAGGCACTGACTGAGATGCAGCCCCGAGCTGCATTTTGATGTTGCAAAGTGCTGGGTCTAAACTGGTTTCCACATTACCATCCCCAGGCGTCTACTTTCCCATCTATAGTCTGCGTCCGTTTCCTCACCAAGCCGCCTTGACATGGTCATTGCTAAGTTGATAATGATCCTGAGCGAGCTTTTTTAAGCACCCGGACTAAAGGGAGAAGAACCTTAGCATTTATTAAGTGCCTACTGTTTGTGAGGCACTGTATTTGACAGTGGAACCCCGTGGCCATTGTGTAAGCTGGATTCATCACCCACCTGGAAGCACGAAGAAACTGGCGCATGGAACCCTGTGGGCTGCCCCTGGGGCTGTAAGTGTGGGAAAGTTTCTGGATTTGAAAGGAGACTGTATGTGTTCACCTGCAGTGAGCGCAACCCAGGCGAGTTGCTGGGGAGAAGTGGTTTGAATTCCTTGAAGATTTAGGCACCCACTTGCAGCCTGTGGTGAGTGATAGTGGTTCCAGCTGGACCCCTGTCTTAGAGTAGACGGCAGGCAGTGGGTCGATGTGCTATTGGGGGTGGGGTGTGGGACAAGGAGACATGAGAGCCTTGGGCCCTGTCAAGAGGTATTGATCCCAGGTGCCATGTGCTGCCCTGGGGCTCGCCAAGAGATGAGGTCCTGGAGGGCAGAGACAGTGACTCCTGGGGCCCAGGCGTCCTGGCCCAGTGACGTGATTGTTAAACAGGAGGAATCTCTTCCCGGAAGAGGCAGGCTCTCTCCTCCCTTCTCCTTGACAACTCTCTCACTCCAGACTCTAGTTCCTGGGGAGGGGCGGCCTGCGAGCCCTGCCTTGCTGTTGTGCTGTGTGACCTTGGGCAAGTCACTGCCCTTCCTCTGGGTCTCTTCATGGAACTCCATGGCTCTGAGAGGACCTTCAGTGGATACTTTTATCAGTCTACACCCAAGATCCTCAGTCTTTGGGGAGGGTCATTCAGGGAGGCTGAGGTGTCTGGGAAGGGGGTATCATTAGCAGCCTCCAACAACTTCCCGTAAGTGCCTTAGTTTCCCCACCGAGTCCTCAGGGACAAGAGGTTGCTCTCTTCTCAGCTCCCCCAGGAATGCCCCATCATGGGAGCTGGAGTGTGCAGCGGGGAGTTGGAGTTGCATGCTCTGCCACCCATAGGCTATTTGTCCTTGGGTAAGTAGCATACACTTACTATGTCGAATTTCCCAGTAGGAGCTGAGAGATGTCAAGTGGGCGGGTGGAAACCTGGCTGTAAGTTGGTGCTTTTATCCAATCGCAACTCTTCTGAGGTCTTCCTGGCCTCAGATTGGGTGTTGGCTCTGGTGCTGCTTAGCTGTGCGACCTCAAGTGGGTTCTCTGAGCCTCAGTTTCCCATCTGTAAAGTGGGGAAAATAATATCTCTCAGACTGGGTTGCAGGAGATATAAAGGGATGCTGTGTGGGGTACACTTTGTCACAGGACTTGGCACTGGGGGCACTGTGGCATGGATGCTACCTGTTGATATCTAATCCTGTTTGATTCTTAATATCAGTTCATATTCCCAGGAGCTATGTATCAGTTTTTACACAAAATGTTCTGGGATCTAAAGTGACCGGCGCTTTGCTCCTTCAAACACAACCCCCCGTGCTTTGGAGGATCTGATACCACTGGGGAGGCAGACTTCTTTCTTGGGAGTCCTTAATATCAGCCTCATCTCCTCCCACTTTCCACCTCTTCCCGTTTAGTCTAGCCATGCTGGTCACCTCATCATTCCTTGAACTTGCCAAACATGTTTCTGCCTAGGGCTTTTCACCTGCATTTTCCTCTTTCTGGACTCTTTCCTCAGATAACCATAATCTTTTTTCTCAACAACTCAAATTGTACTTCTTGAGAGGTCTTCCCTGGCTATCCTAGTTACTATATCCCTGCGAACACCCATCTCTTTATTATCCTGTTTCTCTTTATCATAGTTCTAGTACTTATAGAAATTGTCCATCCGTCCATCTGTCCGTTCATCTATCCATCCACTCTTCTGTTCATCTATCCATTTATTTGTTCACGACCTACCCACCCATCCATCCAATATTTATTTGGCCTTTATGCACTGGCCTTGGGACACAGCAATGAAAAAAGGCACCATTTCTGCTCTTGCAGAGCTCACAGTCACAGCCAGGCCAGAGTAAAGACTGCACAGACCATAATACCCGGTGGATGAGTGCCAGGAGAGTGAACACCCTGACCACAGTAGAAAGATTGCTTGCTGAAGAGGAATCTAGCTGTCAGATGGGAGGTTGAGCAAGACGAGCTCTGGCTCTGTCTGTAAGAAGGGGCAGGTTGTCATGGTGTCCCGAATCTCAGGCTATTGTTAGTGGTACAGACCCTGAGGTCTAGCCCCCAAGGGCCATCAAAACATTGCTTCCAGGAAGCTGAATAAGGTCCTTAAATATCCCAGCTTGGATCCACAGAGAAAGGAAAGACAGTGTATGAATGGGGATCCTAGACTGCCCAATTCCCTCAACCATAGCAACTTGAACTTTCTTTTACACCAGGTGTTGGGTGCCTGTGTGAGCTGTAGTTTGAGGACAGGGTTCTATGCTTAAACAAGCTGGAGACCCTAGTTTTCTCTAGTGATCCTCTGTGGATTTGGCCTTCACAGGACCCACTTTGTCTTCTAATGGAAGGTTTATTGTCTTTTGGGATAATGAGGGTTGGGGGAGAATTGTCACTCCAGGCTTCAGACATGAGTATATGACTCAGGCCAATCAGAGAAGAGCATGCCCAGACCACAGTAATTGGTGTGGGTGGTCAGGGCGTGGTCATATGACACAAGACAGGCCAATTAACACCAGTCCTGAGGTTCTGTTTGGTGTCATCAAGGAGCTGCTTCTTGCTTTCTAGGGGCTAGAGGCCACTGAACTGCAAGTTGGGAGCTGCTGGTGGACATTTTGCCACTACAGGGGAAACTCTGCCCAAGGATGAAGCCACACAGACCAAAGCAGTGCTAAAAGAAGAAAAGCGATAGTTCCGGTGACAGCTTTTAGAAGATGTTCAGCTTTGTCTGAATCCCACTCTACCACCGGGTTCTTCATTTACATGTGCCAGTATTTTCCACTTCTCCATTTTTAATGTATTTTTTTCCTAACTTTATTGAGGTATAAATGACAATTAAAATTGTAAGATACTTAAAGTGTACATTGTGGTAATTTGATATATGTCTATATTCTGAAAGGATGCCTTCTATCTATTTAAATTAACACACCCATCACCTCATATATTTATCATTATTTTCTGTGTATGAGAACATGTAAGTTCTACTCTCTTAGTAAATATTAATTATACAACACACAATGTTATCACTTGTGGTCACCATGTTACACATTAGATCCTCAGACCTTATTCATCTTATAGCTGAAAGTTTCTACCCTTTATCAACTTCCCCCAACTTCTTCCTATTCTTCCCATATCCAAGCCCCTGGCAACTATTTTTCTACTCTTTATGGGTCTGACTTTTTTTTTTTTTAGATTGCACATATAAGTGTGCAATTTGTCTTTTCCTGTCTAGTTTATTTCACTTAGCATAATGCCCTTAAAGTCCATCCTCATCGCAAATGACAGGATTTTCTTCTTTATCATGGCTGAATAATACTCCTGTGTGTGTGGGTGTTTGTGTATCTCACATTGTGTCTATTAATCCATCCATTGGTTGTTCTCAGGTCTTGGCTCTTGTGAATAATACAGCTTTGAATATGGAGATGCAGATATCTTTTCAATATCCCGTTTTCATTTCATTTGGATGTATCCCCAGAAGTGGGATTGCTGGGTCATAAAGCTCTATTTTTAAATTTTTGAGGAACCTTCATACTGTTTTCCATAGTGGCCGCACCAATTTATAATCCCACCAACAGTTTACATGGCTTTCTATTTCTCCATTTTTTCGAAGCCTGTTTGAGTTGACTGTCCTCCATACCTAAAATAATCCTGACCACAACATCCTCCAGCACTGTTCCTATGGAGAAAACTGAGACCCAGAGGGGGAGAGTGATTTGACCAAAATCACCCAGCGAGCTGGTAACAGACATAGGATCTAACCCAAGCCTTTTGCCTTCCAGCAGGCATTCTTTCCCTTCCAGCTTCCCATGCTTTATCCTTCTTAGAATGTTCTCTGAGCGGGGTAAGGTAACAGGGGCCCAGGATCATTCAGCATCAGGCGAGGCAGGGGTCCCTCTAACCAGCAGGGGCCCCTCTATGCACTGGGGCTGGGGTCCTGTGGGCAGTGGATAGTGCTGGAGCGAGAGGAGGGGTACCCTGCCATTGTTGAGGGCCAACTCAATCATAATTCAGCTTGGAGGTGAAGCAATGGCTTCTCACAATTGTAGAAACCCAAAGTGAACATTAGAAATGCCTCAATATCAGCTCGTGCCTGAAGTTCGAACAATCCTTTGTGGATCGCAGAGTTTTTAGGGTTCCTTGGTATTCATGGTAGATGGGCCAAGGGGAAAACAACTGCAGTTTTCACTTTTTTAAGTTTTGGGGATTCCTTTAATGGTTTGCTTAAAAAATAAAAATAAGAATTCAATCACTAAAAGAAGTTTGAAATACACTAGGTTCGTGTCGGCAGCCATTTTATACATAGGAAAGCACGCTCCAGGAAGACTCAGAACTCTGCCAAGGACCGTCAGGAGGTGGTACTAGCCCTGGAACTTTGGTTTCCTCACACTTCCCACAGCCCTGGTGCACAGGTTTGCGCTGTGACAATAGCCAGACCTGTGCCCCCTCTGAGCCTCCAGGGCATGAGGTGGTCTCTGGTTGCTCCTCTGCTTCATGCTCTGTTCCCGGCCACCTCCTGGGTTCTTCTATCCTTGGGACCACTTTCACTGAAATGAGAAGTCACTTCTATCTTTACAGAAAGAATGGATGATCAGTGAAGGAACAAATGCGGTTCCCCAGCCAGCATTGTCACTCTTTTGTGCCTTGAATAAAATTCCTCTTCCGTAGGTGCTTTTCACATTAAAAAAAAAAAAAAAATGAGGTAAAGAAGCCAGAGAGATGGATTGACCCTGATAATATCAAAGTGTTAATTTCTGAGTTCATTCCTGAGCTGTTAGGGTCTGGAAGACTTTCTATAAGCCATTAATAATGCATTTTAATGAAAGAGACTTTGATTTCTTTGTGGGGGCTGAAACTGCATTGTAATTTTGGTGGCAATTTGTCAGGGCGCCAATGTGGGGTTTCTCTGACACTTAGTAAGGGACTACATATTTTGGGCATGTTCAGGTCTTCATGGTCTACTGGAAAACCATCCTGCCAAAAATGCTTTTGACCCAAGGAAATGGACTTTCAGTAGAAAACAATTTTTTTCCACCTCTCAAGTTCATTGTTTACCAGTTTCACCTTGAATTTGGTCGAAAGTAATTATTAGCTATTTTCTTCATTCCCCTGACTTTATAGTGGCTTACATGACTCAAAGATGATTCTAGTCTCCCTCCCCACTGGGACCCATGTTTAAAACTACTGTGGATAATGGAATTTGAGTATCTTGGAGAATGAGAAACACTGCCTTAGACAAGTTTCAGGGTTGGGATCTGTCCAGACCAGGTTCAATCTGAAATATATCTTCAAGGACCTGGGCTCTAGTCTTTGCAATGAACTTGCTGTGTGATCTTGGGCAAGAAATTGAACATCTCTGGGCTATGTCTCCTCCTCTGTAAATAACAACCTTAGGCTCAGTCTGATATTCTTTGACGTCTACAGAAAAATCTGCTCCCACTTCCATAAAATGGGGATAATGCCACTCATCTTCCTGCAAAATGCACTTCATTTCTTTTCAAGGAAATGAAGACAAAGTCACAGACAAGACAAAAACAGAGCTTATAGCTACTCTGAAAACTATGGGGACTTTTATGCATCATTCCAGCATTTGTAAGTTTCTTTATTCCATAAAGGACAAAAGAGAAAAATATAGATAACCATGTAGATACTGCTATTTATCTAACTAGTTCCATCTACATTTTTCTCAGTGGTAGGATTTCAATTTTGTCCAGAGCTACATTATACCCAGGTAAAGAACTCCATCACTCAGCTTTCCTTGCAGCTAGGAGTGATCATGAGATACAGTCCTAGCCAATGAGTTCTAGCAGAAGTTGCTGGGAGGCACTTCTGAGAAACTCATTTTGCTACTCATCCTCCAGCA
Source organism: Macroglossus sobrinus (assembly GCA_004027375.1). Taxonomy (NCBI): domain Eukaryota; kingdom Metazoa; phylum Chordata; class Mammalia; order Chiroptera; family Pteropodidae; genus Macroglossus; species Macroglossus sobrinus. Next base: position 196,457 of record PVKZ01002663.1, read on the forward strand.
ATTCTTTTTTTTTTTTTTCTGCCTGGAATGTGGATGTGATGCTGGAACTCTGAGGCTACCTTGTGAGCATGAGGACAAGGGGCATACATGAAAGAAAGTAGAGCAGGGTGCCGTAGAACCCAGATTCCTGAGCACAGTGTAGTATAGCTGCCTGGCTTCAGTTTGTGTACCTCCTGGCTTCCAGTTATAAGAGGGGCTCAGTTTTTCCTGATATTTAGTTGTGGCTGCATCGCAAACAGAGTTTCATCCAGTTCCTGGACCCAGGGCCTGGCTAGAGTAGGCACCTGATAAATGTTTGTCAGATGCTATTATTAACTCACCTGCTTCTGTAGAATATAAGCAACACCTCAAACCCTCCTTGGATGAGCCAAATTAATTTGAAGTCCGTTTTGTCATTGTGCATCCTTTATATGCTTTACCCATTACAGATACCACTTTCAGAGGTATATTAACAAAAGGGACCTCCCTTCTACACTCAACCCCTAGTTCTTCCTCTGAAGGCTCTGCAGGTATAGCTGTTTAAGATTCTATATCCCTTTCCCTCTTTACCTCCTCTAGCCAGTCTGTGCTGGTTCCCTCTTCTCCTGTGTCTTGAATGCCTTTCTCTCTGCCAGCTCCTTCCATCAGCATCTGAACATGCTTAAACTACATGCATCTGAAAAGTAGAGCCCTTACCCCTGTCTCTTGATTCTGTTCTTCCTTCAAAGTCAAACTTCCTAAATCAGTTGTCTCTACTTCCTCACCCTCTACTTTCTGGATTCATTGCCTAACTCAGAGAAGACTATTTGCACACTTGATCCTTATTAATTCATTCTATAAATTTTCATTGGCCACTTACTATAGTCAAGGCACTGATCTAAGCATTGGGGATATAAAGAGTGAACAGAACAGACACAAATCTTGTCCCTGTGTAGCTGATTCAAGCAAGATAAACACATCAGTATTTAGAGTGTGTGCACGTAACAGTGTACTGCGTATACGGCTGGTGGAGAATGATAACTCAGGGTATAGCAGACGGAGGGTGCTGTGGATGGGAACAATATTATATAAGGTAGCCAGGAAAGACCTCACAGTAGAAAGTGAGGGAATAAACCTTGCAAAGATTTTGAGGAAGCGTGTTCCAGGCAGGGGGCACAGTAAGTGCAAAGTCTGGGAAGTGCAAATATGCTTGGCTTGTTCAAGGAACAGGAAGGAGGCCAGACTGGCTGAAACGCAGTAGGGAGAGAATAGACGAAGATGAGGTTGGAGAGGATGGGGTAGGGTTGGCGGTCTTTAGGCCATGAAAGGTGGCTATGAGAACATTGGCTTTATCTTCCTCTCAGGAATTTGGGAGCCATGAATGAGTGTGCAGCCCAGGAGGAGAGTGACCTAGCTTAGGTTTTATCAAGAACCCTCTGGTGGCTGTGGGGAGAATGGACTGTAGGGAGCTAAAGAGGAAGCGGGCAGGAGGATGCAGCAATAAAACAGTGGAGAGGGGCTAGCGTGGGCTCAGGTGGAAGGTGATGGTGAGGTTGGGGAGCGGGTGGTCTGGATGTATTGTGAAGGGAGGACTGTTGGTTTGGCTCTCTGAGAAACATGCAATGCAGTTGCCCACCCCTTCTGGAAATTCTGTCTGCATTTATCTCCTGCCTTTTCTCTGACCTCACTCTGTTTCCTCTCCCTTTCATTCATTCATTCATTCATTCATTCATTCATATCTCAGGTGTGTTGGCATCCTCAATTCTCTTCTGCCTGTGGCCTGCTCAGTTCCTCCTTCCCACATCACCTCAGTTCTTCAGTCACAAAGACCTGCTCCTACCCTGCCCCTCTCCTCAAACCTCTTTCCTCCTTGCCAGTCAGTCACTCCTTCACTCCTTGGCTCTCATAAGCTCAACTCCAACGTTCCCCCACCCCGCCAGCTAACATGCAGGCCAAGCTCCAAACCCCAGCATGTGGCACCATGTTCTGGCTCTCACCTGATTCCGGTTTCTGCCACAGTCACACATGTCGTTCTTCCATTCTCAGGATGTGGTACCGTCTCCCACACCTCTGCATGCCCACACACTGTTCTCTCTGTTTGGAATGTATGTGTGCATCTCACCAGCCTAGAAAACTGACTCACCCTTGGGTGAGTATCACTCAGGATGCTTTTGGCCGCAAGAAACCCATCCATCAAGGATATTTATTTTTACTTTACAAGAGTCTGGAGTTGAGGGGGCAGTGTATGTTCAAGGGCTCAACAAAGACATCAGGGACCCAGTTTTCCCCATTCTCCCACATGGCTGCCTCAGCGTGTTCAGTTTCCTTTTAGAGTTGTGCTGTTAAAAAGAACTTGAACTACAAATGTGAACATGGATAAATACGATGTGGAGACAGGGAAACAAGGTACAAAAATGACACAACCAATACAGTTGTATAAAATGCAAAAACAATGTTCATACAGAAAAAGGAGGGCAATCTGGAGGGCTCTCTGGACCACATATCAGTTGTTCATGGTTCCAAAATAGCTGCCAAAGCACCAGAACTATAGAGTTGCAGCGGGAAGTGGGAGAACGGGGTACTAAAGGAATTTTCTCCTCACGTGATTGTCTCTTATCAAGGACATATTTTTCAGAAGCCTCCAGCAGACTTCCTGGGCTGATGATTGGTCACGGTCACCCCTTGACCAATTGCAGGCAAATGGTTATGAAAATGTCATGATTAACATGGGACAACTATCATTCGCTCTCTGGGAATCTGCATTTTAGCCCCAGTGAACTCTGAGGGTCTTGTTAATAATTATAAAGAAAAAATGACTACGGTGTAAACGCCCAACCAAATCTGTGTGTGAAGTAGGCTGTAATGTCTTCACCTCTGTGATATCTTCACTCCCGTCCTCGCTGAATGGACAGAGCCTGAATCCTAGACCATGTTCCAGTCATTACTGGCTCTGAGCTCAGCATTTCCCAGTCCTTACCTCACGTATTTGTCCTTCCAAGATTAGTACTATCATCCCCATTTCACAAAGTAAGAAACTGAGGCTCAGGGTTGAACAGAACAGGTGGACACCGAAGATCAGAGGGGAGAATAGACTGACCTGAGTTTCTATTTGAGATAAGCTGGCCAGTAGAATTTTCTGTGATGATGGAGATGTTATACGTCTGCACTGTCCAATATGATAGCCACTAGCCATATGGCTACTGAACACTTAGGATGTGGCTAGTGGGACCGAGGACTGAATTTTTAATTTAAATAGCCACCATGGTTAACAACTGCTGCATGGGATGATGAAGTGATAAAACCAGAACTGGAATTTTCAGTTCTTCTGCTGATGATAGCAGGTGGATGGGCAGTGGACAGATAGATGGCCTCCATGTGTGAAGTGGAGTTTGCCCTTGCTGGGGCACTACAGTTGAGAATTTATCAAATGCAATTATAGTCCTGGAAAGGACTTGGCAGAGTGAGGAAATCATTCACTCGCCCCAATAAACGCCTGGAAATTATTCACCCTAAGAAGAACGAGAAACGATGCCCTAGCAATTTGTTCTGCTCAGAAGCATTTGCCTGTGGAGTCCACTTGAACCCACAAGTGACAGATGGTGGGCTCCAACCTTTTACCTAAGACCCAGCTTGATCCATCAAGGCCTGGGCTCTGGGATTTGAAGTAGGGTGGAGGTCTAGAGACATTATCCGGGTAGTCCTTCATATTACTGCAAGGGAAACTGAGGCTCAAACAGGGATAAGCCGGTGGTAGAGAAAGTGGCACCTTATGCAGTGTGTCTTTCATAGGGCTGGGCACTTGCCAGCGTTTTCGTCGTGGCCTCCTCAGCATCTATTTCTCCCTCTTCCCCACTAAGCAGTGACTATGAGGTGCTGGAGGTGATTGTCTCCATCTTAGCTCCAGCACGAATACTGACCAGCTCAAGCAGAGCGGCACAATCTCACCCCTTTTCTCATAGTGACAGACCCATGACTGCCTGAGCCAACGAGTGCATGAAGACAAGTCACAAGTCATGAGGGCAAAGCCAACATTGAAAGAACTGTAGAGCAGAAAAAGTCACAGAGAAACAATGCTGGAGCCTTGATTAAACCATGCCTGAAGTCATCATGCATTTTTTGGAATTCTTGAAAATTCTGGAATTTTCTGTTATGTGATCTAATCTATTCCCTTTATAGCTTAAGCTAGTTTCAGTTTGGTATTCTATTATTTGCCACCCCAAGCACCCTTCCCAATGCAAAATCTGATGTCCATTCTAGCATCTACTCTACGAACTCTCCTGCAGTAGTGGTGATCACTCCCAAACTACAGGTGAAGAGATTCAGACAGTGACAGGGGCTTCTCCCAGGTCACTCAGTGTATCATGTGTAGAGGCACTGTGCTAGATCCCATCATTTCACCTCATTCTCACAATGTGTTTCTGAGCTAGAAGT